>JAYKAV010000646.1:0-60853 GCA_035582835.1 Phoebastria nigripes
GATGATCTTAGAGGTCTTTTCCAACCTAAATGATTCTATGATTCTATAATCTATGATTTATCTGTATTTGTACAGCACGCAGCACTATCCTCACTAGGCTTTATGGTGCTACCATCCTACAGTAATCATGTTCATTAGTAACAAGAAAGAAAAGTTATGTTTGAAAAATTGAAGGAATGTGCAGTGCAGGTCAGGCCTGGGCCTCTGAGCCACCCTTTCTGTTGAAGGTAGTTAGTTTTCACTTTAGAGATTTGGAATAGTTTTTGAACTTTTGGGTGCTGAAGGGGCTCACTCCAATGATTCAAACACCTCTACTTTTCAATACAGTTTTTTTTTATAACAGCAATAATTTAGCAAAAAAGAAAAGCAATATTTAACAATCTCTTCTTCACTGGGGCTTCCTATACTTTCTTTAAAAATCTCCACTTTCTAACCTTTAACTCACAGTAACATGCAACTCAAAGATGCTGCACAGGCATTTTGATACATACTTAGATCAGCGGACTTAGCTGACAAAAATTTGGAGTACAGTGCTCAGGTACTTAAAGGGATGCAGAAGGCTGACTTGGCCTCAGCTACATCAAGGTGTGATGCTATCAGTGAATAAATTCTAAAGCAAAATAGAAGGCATTGGCCTCAACAGCCTCAACAGAAAATCATATCAAAACAGAGACCAAAAAAAAAAAAAAGAAAAAAAAAAAACACTTTAAAATTAGTAAGATGAAACTTAAAGGTCGTAAGTGGCCTAGCAATTAATTTAGGCAGGAGGGAAATGTGTTAGGCAGGAGGCAAAGAGGAAGCACTATGTTTTCATGCTAAAAACATTCTTAGAGGTATCTCTAGTTCTGGTCTCTGTTTCCCAGAATTATTTATGCATATCATATAAGGCATTTTTACTTAAAAGACCCAACAAAACCAACAAGCAGAGCACATGCTCAGCCCAAGTTTCCCACATTCTGAGGTACTGCCCTCTTTGTTACAGTATTGAGTTCACATCTACAGCAGTACTCTCCACAACTGAATAATGATTGTTTAGGTGACTATGTTCAGGACAGATTTTGGTCTTCTGAATCTGAAGTGGATGGAAAATCTTGCAGTTTGGCAAGATGTTCACAAGCACCTCTGTGTTTTCTGTTGATTGCATCCCAGTAGCTCCTCTCAGTATTGGGAAATGAGCCTTCACATCAGTACTGTGTTATTTGACTAAGTCATGCAGCATACTACATATTCATGTTAAATATCACACTGCTTCATGAGGCTAACACATGAAGGTTTGTGCCAACTCCATCAAATCGTATCTACAGCTGTAGTATTTCTGCCCTTATGTTCTTTATAGAAAGGACAATCAGTTGGGTGTTCTGAAATGGTGCAAGAGACAGGCATCTTTACAGGCTTGGAAATCAAAGGAGGCAGTCTGAATTGGACCTTCAATTATAATTTTAAAAAATGTTCAGTGATGGAAAATCTCCTGCTTCTGCTGGTTGTTTATTTCAGCAGTTAATTATCCTCACTGTTAAAAACCTATGTTTTCTCATGTATTTGAATTTGTCCGGCTTCAGTTTCCAGCCCTTGATTCTTGTTACACTTTTCTCTGTTTCATTAGTAAAAGCTTTAGTGTTTTCTACCCATGAATATACTTCTGCACTGTAATTAGACCTAGCAGGCAAATTGTTTACTTATCTCACAAAAGTTTTTGTCATTTTTGAAAAATTCAGGAGAATAATTTCATGAAAGAATCTGAAATGTAAACTGAAACCAAATACAATTGTACTTCACAATGTAAGAAAAAATACTGAAATATTTTGTGCAGATTTTGACTGCTGGATTTTTTTAGATTTGTTTTTAATGCTATCATGATGTTTCTAAATCTTATGCTCATTAAACAAAAATGATCAATCTCTTTTAATTCTCTCAACCTTAAGGATTTTCCTCCACCCCCTGAAGTGTACCTGTAATTCTTTTTATTCATGGCCTTTCTTAGTGACAGCACAAGGTTTTTCAATTTTTTTTGCTACTGATCTTAAAAGGGTTTTCATTTCAACTCAGAAGTGCTGTACATGGGCAAAAAGACCCACTTTCTAAACACTGCTTTCCCATCAACACATAAAAGGGTTAAATTAATCTTTTCCTCATAACATTAGTTTTGGAGCTCATGCTGAGTGTTGTCTTTTAGTCTGCCCTCTGTTCCCTGTCTTTTTTTGTCTTATTAGATTTCCAAATCCTTTTTACAATCTCTCCTTTGCACCAAGCAATCCTTCCATTTTGTAACAGGAATACACATTTTTAAACTTACATTAGGACATCACAGTCAGACAGTACTGTTTTGATGGGTTTTTCCCAAGTAAGCCATATGTGACCTATAGTCACAGTCTCCTTATCCTTTATATTAATTCCCCCATAGCCTTTTAGATCTGCTATCCTTGTTATACCTTTTCACTTTGTCTCAAAGAGACCATACATTTTTTTTTTTTTTTTTTTTTTTTTTTTTAATGTTATTCTTCTTTTGCTCTAATCCTGTGGACCAGCTGGCTAAAAGCCTCTCTAATATGCTTCAGTGATTCTCCTAGGAAGACCTTAACGTGATTTGTCTTTCTTGTCAGATACAGTCTCAGACATTTCCCTTCAGCCAAATACTGATTTATATCAAAACATCAGAATTTAGCACAGGATTTTCACTGACTTTAACTGGTTTGCCATTCTTAGTAAAATTCCATTTATGTGTAACAGAGAAAAGGAAGGACAGGCTGTAGCAGAAGAGCAAGAGTCCGTTTTACCTCTCTGTCATTATTACAATACTTTGTGTAGCAGATTTAATCATCTTCATCCTTCTAACATGGTTTTCTGTCATCTGAATCAGATTCTGACATCAGAACATGCTATTACTTGAACCTTTAACAAGACATTACTTGTGTTTAAGAAAGAAGATGTGGAAAGGATTGTGAGTCACCTATTTAGAATTTTTTGTTATTCTGCTCCTGGATGCACACATCGATTTACCTCCAATTACCAAGTTTAACTGTAAATAACAATCTAATGCAACAACAATCTAGTGTAAATAGCAATCAAATATATTTATCGAAGCAGAGCGCAACAGAATTTACATATTTAAGAATAAAATCTAGAGAAGATTATGAAGATGACTTAACCACTTAAGTGATGGTAAGAAAACAGCTACAGTTTTCCATATTTCCCTTAGGGTTCTCCTTTCTGTCATGTCTGTACAACATAGATATGTAAAGTTTCACTTAACTGATGCAACCATACTAGTAAACTTATATTATTTACATCTTGCAGTGTTACCTAAGTCTTTCCCTGCAAATGATCATTACAAATATTTTTAAAAAAAAATTCAGAGGAGTTCAGAAGCACATCAAACTATTCATCCAGTCCCAAATGTGAATTTTAATACATTACATCTATTAAAAGTTGGGCCTCTACTCACAGCAAAATGGAGTTTTTTTGCACACTACGTGACTACATAGGCATTTCACTGTACAATGGAAGACCATGTTCCTGAGTCTCTGAGAAAACTAGGTGAGCAAATGATCCTTTTACCTGTGTTTTGCTGGTATGAGGCTATTAAAAAGCTCAGATAAAAATTATCTCTCACACACAGATCTTATGAGGGGGTAGTTACAAGGAAGCCTCCATCAAAAAATGGAAGAGCACAAGACCATGGGTATCGGTCTCTTCTCCCAAGTAACAAGTGATAGGACAAGAAGAAATGGCCTCAARTTGCACCAGGGGAGGTTTAGATTGGATATTAGGAGAAATTTCTTCACTGAAAGGGTTGTCAAGCATTGGAACAGGCTGCCCAGGGAAGTGGTTGAGTCACCATCCCTGGAGGTATTTAAAAGATGTGTAGATGCGGTGTTTAGGGACATGGTTTAGTGGTGGACTTGGCAGTGCTAGGTTAACAGTTGGACTCGATGATCTTACAGGTCCTTTCCAACCTGAATGATTCTATGATTCTATTCTATAATTCTAAGTTATAGTAAAAGAAAAATGACATCAACAAGACAAATGACAATGACAATAAGGTGAATACAGCAGCAAGAAGAACTAATCAGCAGCATATCTAGATGACAGTCCAAGTGACAACACCAAAGCTGCCAGCCCAGATGCCTGAGAATTCTGCCGGGGAGCCAAAAGCATTTGCTGAGGAAAAAATATCTGCACAGTTTGACATCTCTGCTGCAAAAGATAAGGAGGATGAGCACTATAATGAGTTGAGAATAGTATATGGCCTTTCCCCAAAAAAGGCATATGGGGTTTTTTTATTCTCAATTGACAGAAAAGACTGGTGGGAAAACACTGAAAAAAATGACACCCCGTGTCTTGAGTAATACGTTAAACTACATCAGTATTTTTTTTTTCCTAGTAGTCAGTCACCATGAGCACAGGTATGTTTGAGGCAAGGAAGCATCATATACATAGTAAGTGAAGAGTTTTATGCTGAGTGTTTTTCTTTGTTTCACTCTAAATCATGCCCAACCTTACTTTACACAGTAACATTTATTATTAAATTTCATATGTCTTACTGATACCAAAGTATGAAACACACAAAGAAGTAAAAAGACTGTCTCAGAATAAAGCTTTTGAAGTGATAATGCTCACGTGTCAATTCAAAAACTACTTTCTCTTACTGTTAACGTAATGACCCCTCTTCAACCAGAAAGTCAATATGGTGTTCCTTTATTGTCAGAATAATTGGCTAGTCAGTGCAATTATTTCTTGTACATCTAGTGGTATAATGACAATTAAAAATGAAAACATACTTTTTGCATTGAGATTTAGAATAAGTGGGTGATTTTAGGATAATCAAATGTCAATGGAATTATTTCGGTTCCATTCTGATTTATTATAGCTATTAAAGCAGAAGGTAAAGCATAATAAAGTTATCTGCTTGGTATGCACAGGAGCTATTTTTCAACACTGAATAACAACCATCTTAATTCTTTTCACCTGTAAAAATCAGAGGTTCAGAAGAAATTATTGAAATCTGAAAATAATCTTTTCAACATAATGATATTATCTCTTTTCTTTATAGACATTTTAAACCAATAGAAAAGTTTTTTTAGTATTCTTTGCCTATGGAATTATTTCACTGATTATCACCTAGTTTTGAAAGGAGCTGACACTATGTGTGAAATCAGGGGAAAAAAGCCAGGTCATAAACTTACAAAAAACTGGCATCATGGTGGAAAGAGGAAACTGACCTTTTATAGCAGCACTAATGAGAATCACTCTAATAACTACTGTAACCAGATCTATGAAAACAAATGATCACAGACAATACATGTTTTAGAATATTTAGACACATCTTACAGTGTGCATTAATGCCAGACATTATTCAAAATCCTTAGTGTTTTAGTGGGTTGATTAGGACTTTTAATATCTTCATATTGATTCTCTGTGAAATAAAAAGCCAGTTAGTGGAAGGTTTGTACTCTGAAGATTATTAGAGAGACACAATGAATAAAAGAACACTTGAGTGTTTTTCATGCAGGAATATTGTGCAAAGTATTCTAGCTCTGGGATTCAATAATACACACAGCTTGATATTTTAGAAGTTGTGCAAAAATCATGTTGAACAAACTCTTCAAGAGACCCAAGGAGTATTAATCCATCACTGTTCTCTGTAACAGAAAAATCAGTTGTTATTCTTCATGCTGCACAATAATGATTGCTCTCGTTTTACTTATTTGAAGTGAGACTGTTATCGTGGAAACCATGGAAATCCAAAGAAGTTTCAACTGTTGCAAACATTTTGGAAATAAGACAGCAAGCCTTGGAGAGACCATTCATTATGCTGTGTGGTAGGGAATCTGGCATTAAAGAAGTGATGGCAAAGCAGACACAGCACTAACACAAAACTAGGTGCAGTATAGTGCTTCCAGAACTCTGTGGAAAGTACGTAGGACCATGAGAAGTGGAACCAGTAAAACTCAGTTTCCTGTGGATTTGTGTTTTAGTTTGAGGATTCTCTGGTGACAAACAAGATTTGAAAGCACACAAAAACATTTTCTTCAGTAATGAAGTAACAGGATCTTTCTCTCTCTCTTTCAGCCAACTACCTATTTCTTCCTAAATTTTAAAGAATTTAGTATCTATCCAGCCTATTAAAACAACCTAAGCAGATTAAAATGTTACTAGGATGATGTCTGAAAGACAGATACACACATAAAGCAGTTTTTAATTCTGTGTAGGGGTTTACAGATGCATAGGAGTCTAACATACTGTCATAGTCAAGAGACATCTAGTCAATAAACTCAGTGGAGTCCAGACAGTATTTCAGCCGACCCTCAAGTACWCAGGGATTCATTTGTGCATGTGTAGGTGTCTAGTATAATTTGAAATCCTTTAGGCATGTTGCCTGGCCTTTGGTAGAACCTTAGAAGGGCATGAATCTCTCACAGGCCTTGTGTCATATTTGACTGTCCTATATGATACCTCAGGCAGTCTAGGGTAGCTCAAATGGCATTAAACATCACTGTGTGAGCAACTGAACCAAGCATCTAGAGGCTACGCAGCTGAAGAAATCTCCAGACTTGTTGACTTGTTGATTGCGCTGACTAGGTCTCCTGTGCTGTCTTCAGCTGTTCACCCTTCTGGGTCTAGTGACATTTAAGATGCCAAAGAATACCCTGTCTAGCCTCCAGCTGTGACCCTGGGGTGGCACAGGTCTTCCATTGTATCACACTGTCCCATGTGTATGTCTTTGATAAAGAAGGGCATCTAAAATGGCGCTGAATACTTACACATAGGCAACTCCATTGAGACCCGCTGACTGTAACAGAAGCCCAGATACCTATGGCATATATAGGCACTTATATCTAGACACCTTAATTTGTGTGTATAAATCCAAAATCTGAGTTCTCACCAGAAATATATATACAYGCAGACTGTGTAGTGAGGTGAGACCCATTTTCTTGGGATATTAACTGGGCTTCGTCAATACAGATTCTAAGAATTTGCTATCTCTATACTTATAACAATAATATCACAAGAAATTTTGCTGCATAAAAACAAACAAACAAACAAACAAAACCAGCAACAGACTAACAAGTTAATTTCACTTATATACGATCTGTATTCTTATTGTTTAGTACATACAGAATACAGCATGGACATTGTTTACTAGCTGAACATTTCCAGGCAAATAGGTACTGTAATGCATGTGCATAGCAACACAGCTAAATAATGATAAAAATAATCAAGAGGCCAAGATATTTTATATTTTCCTTTACAGACTTCTGGAGCAGAAGTCTGACCACCTCACAGGGAAATATTTAGTATGAAGATCCACAAGATTTTTAGCGATGCCTAGGATCAATCTTTTGTTTCAAAAAAAGTCATCCGAGATCTGAATGCATAAAATACCTGAACATTTCTTGACCGGCCAGATTACTATTATTGTCTACTGTTAAATGAGGCTATGGTATTTGTTGCCAAATGTCACACTTTCTGACTGTAGGCCTTAGAGAGAAATTCAAGCAGGGTTTAAGTAATAAGAGATGTGACAAGTGTCAGGAACCATAATTACAGCAGGAACTAGAATGCTACTGACTTTTATAAGGATGATATTTCAGAAAAATCTTTTCTAGACAGAATAGGAACATGGGGAGAAATAAAAAAATAGAAGACATTGACACAGACCGAAGTAGAGAAATTAATAAGTAGAGCAACACAAGCCAGTAAATGTAAGAAAATCAATACAAACTCAGAGTATCACATTTATTGGATCCTTGCCACCTCATAATGATTCATCATCATCTTCATCAAAGCTGAAACATTTTCTAGTTGTCACAAGTTTGATGGTAGAAAGTTAATTGAGCAACATGAATAAACCACCATGTCATTTTTAATACTAGTCTGATTCTCATAGTTAAAGATCCAGGATAGAAGTCCAAAGGCATCTATTGCTGATGACATACACACCATTCAAGTGTATTCCGGAAGTCCTGCATTAATTTAAAATATTGATGGTGACACTAATGAGACAAAACCTCAGAACAGTACCATTCAGTTCAATGAAACAGAAAACTGGGAAAAAATCAATCAAAAGAAGTCATACTAAAGTGATCCCTTTATATGTTTCCTGAGTATTTTGGATTCTGTATCGTACTTTTTTACATCCATTTATTAATCCAAATTATGACAGTTTAAGATGTTACTTTTTGTTTCCTGTCTCTCACCAGTGTGTAGGTGCTGCTCAGTAACTTGTCACTGTCCTCTTAGTATAAGAATAAAAATAGCCATAGAACAGACAATTTCTGTTTCATCTAACTTTTATTCAAGTATATAATGACTTGTGCAAGCCTGTGGCATAAAACAGAAGTACTATGGAGATTACAGATCACTGCATTTATTCTTTTAATATCCAGTGTTATTTTAAGAATTGAATAAATATCTTACTGCACTTAGCAGATCTACTGCTTCTCCTTTTCTGTAAAAACAGTACTCAATATATGTGTGAACAAATGTGAGAAGATATACTGGTATAACTATGATAAAGCAGCTGATATTGGAAAGATACATTTAAGAATGACAGCATATAGTGGGGATAAATCAAAGGAGGGGAACACAGAACTTTTAAATAATAACACTAAGACTTAAAGAGGAGGAATTTCAGGTACTACAAGACATCTGGTGACAGTTTATCCTACCTGTGCTTCAATCAGCTAACAAAGGTGCTTGAGATAGGAACAAAGTCATCTTCAGTTCCTTTATGGTCTTTTATTTGTTTCAAAATTATTCAACTCAGTTCAGTGCATACACTTAGGCTGGATTCATCCAGACCTTTGCATGCAATCAAACTGATCTAATGTTGGAATCTTCAAAACACAAATTTTAGGAATACTGTTAAGTGGAACTTTTACTGGTAGTTTCCCTGAAAAAGGTAACAGGGGATTTGAATATACACATTGGAATCTATTTAAATTCAATATGTGTCTGAAATAAATGCTATCTGAACACCAGTTAATGAAAAAAAGATGCTTGCAGAATTTTTTTTTTACTTTCCCTTATTGCAATATTGTTTACATCTGCATGGAAAATCAAAATTCCATTCTCAAGAACTCTAAGATTATTTCTTGTTGCAATAAAGAGTAATACTTGAATGTGCCAAATTACGCTCTCAAGGAACATTCTAGAAAAATATGGAAGTGATTTCTTATAACATGATCTGACAGTGCTTTGTTGCAGTTTTGTGTTGCTTACTTTCTGATTCTAAATATTTTTTATGAAATGAAATGATGTTTGGTTTTTTGGGTTTTTTTTCAGTTTTTAAGGAGAAAGCAGGTTTTTATTGTACATCCATCAAAATGGATGTTTTGATATTTTCAGTATCTGGATGGAAAGCTGAGCTATTTGGTTCTGACCTATTGCAGAGAAAAAAGAAGACCTGCTGAACCTTAAGTACCTATTAAATGGATGCACAACATACGCTATGCACAGTCTGGATCTTCAGAAATAAATTATTTTTGCAGGGAATCATTTTTACTGTGGGATCATAATGTCCAAGTCTCTGTTAATTTAAATACTTTTCCTGAACTTTGTTCTAGAGGTAAATCTAAACATCTGTGATGTAAGTTGAATTTCAGTTACTCTTGAAAAATATATGGTTTATTAGAATGCACATTTAATGTCTAACTTCATGAGCCTACTTAGAATGGGTTCTGACAATCATGTCCACTGAAGAGTTATATATTTAGAGAACCCATGGTCAACAAAGATCATTATTTTAATCACCCAGCTCAACTGTAAGTCATTGACATATACAATTGATTATGTACATCAGTTGTAAATGTTTTATATTTAAGTGAGTAATCCCATTGTTTTGGGATATTGCATCTATGGTTAAAAGGCTTTTTAAAGGCGGGTTGGTTTTTTTTTTTTTCATTTTAATTAAATTAATTTAACATTTTGCTCTGAGGAAATGGCCAAAGCACAAGGCAATATAATACCCACCATTAGCTCCAGTTTGTTAATCTGCATTTCATTCTCCAGGCAGAGCAGGGATTAAGAGGCAAACAAAACAAAAATATCTAAATAGTTTTAATTCACCAAAAACAGTATTAGTTTTATAGTACTGTCAGGAATGCACCATCTGCCTTTTACATTCCAATGTTAAGCCATTCTACAGGGTTTCTGAATCAAAACAAACTTTGTGACCCATCTATTCTTATTTTCAAAGAAGTCATGACACAGAACATATACATTTCATCAATATGTTTGAAACTTTGTCTAGTTTTCTGATATTTTGTTCAAAGCACTATATAACCTCTTGTATCAAGATTTTTTTTATTGTGGTTTAGACTTCTGTATTTTTTGATTGGAAAGCAGTCGATGCTCATTTTGGATGGACAGAGAATCACAAATGGTTATAGGCTTTAAATACCATCCTCTTCTAAGTTCATTTGACTGCAAAAGGAATTAAATTGGCTTTTGGTAATGCTGATCAGCTGGTTTCCATGACCTTTCAACATTTCCTGTTTGGCATTAAGATGAAAAAAGAAAAATTCAAATCTGTAATGAGAACTGGCATATTATGACATTTAATAACTGAATAGAGAACAATGTAAAAAGTTTGATAATAATTAAAGCCAAAGTTTTGTTAATTTGCCTGAGTTCAACAGATTTTTAAGTCAATGTTAAAAATTCTTTGCAAAACATATTTCCCATTAGACCAAGAGAATTTGTATTAAAAATAAACATATTTATAGCTTTGAATAACATCACAGAATTAGACTTTGTAGACAGAGATTTGTGTTTGTCATCTTCAGTTCTGGGAAATACCTGCTCCTTTCTTCATTACAGACATTAAAGAAACAAGACACTTGCATTTCCCAGGCCAATAAACAAACAATATTATTTATTTAAATTGCTTAATTAACTGTTATGTATCTGAAATAAGAAGGCAAAATAGATACTTTATAATCAACGCACATGAAAACATAAAAAATACATGGTATAATGCTGAAATATAAATATGCATCTCTTTCTAGTTTTAGACAGGTTATCAGTAACTCTTGTAAGCCAAAAATTAATCAATGACTAGTCACATCAATGTTTAGAGAAAGTGAACACAAAAGAGACTCAAGTGCAGCTGAAATGAATTTATTTGTTTTACTTGCATGAATATTCATGAACATTGATTGTCAGTGTTTGGTGAATTCTACTAGTTAGAAAATGTATATGATGACCCTTGGGGATCTCTGTTCATACGGCCGGCCATCAGATGAATTGCTTCAAGCTGGGCTATAGGAATTTAAATCTTGCAAGGCATCCTAGCCTAAAAATCTGTGAAGATTACTATGTTAATACAGTATAGTATGAGTGAAATGTATTATCACTATTAGTGTCARTACTAAAGTCAGTTGAGAAATGGAGGCTCCAGAAATCATACACACCTAGATACAAAACATTGGACAACAGAAAGGAATAAAATGAAGTAATCTGTTACAGTAATGGCTCTTCCCCCTTCCCTGACAAAGTAGCACTGAAATGGGGCTATGCAATAGTCCAACAGGGAGTTCAGCTGGTCCCACGGTATGAAGTGTCTGATATGAAAAGTCACAGTATTGGTCATTTACGGAAGATTTTATGACGGAATTGGTAGAACATCTCTAAATATTTATGTTAAAAGAAACTGGAACTGAAGGTATGAACTGTAAGTGCATACTGAAGGTATGAGAGAACCTTCTAAGAAGCTTGGACACACTACCTTAACTTAATCTTTTTATGAAGACAGACAAATAATTTTGATTCAAATAAAAAAGATTGCTTGCCAGCTTTGGGTGTATTTTGATAACAGGAGTACAAATACATATTGCTGTTCACTTTATTTTTACCCATCTTCACACATCTTTCTGAATATTCATTGTTATCACTAGTGTAGCAGTTTTTCCTGCAGTTAAGTGAAAATGGTTTTTTAACACCCTATAAAAACCTTTCCTAAAAATAAATAAATAATAAAAAAGTAAATTTCACATAGCTTTTTATCAAAAGCTTGGCATCCTTAATTATTGTAACACTTAATTCCAATATATTAAAGTAAGTGAGTACCATTGTAATGGTTGGAATTCCCTATATATCTTGTTATTAAAGAAATGTGGTAAAAAAAAGAAAAGAAATCTAAGGATAGTATAGATACTTCTAGGTTGTTTACCTGACGCTTACTTGAAATTCCCAACTTGGAGGTAAATTTCCAAGCCTAGCACCACACTGCCCTGACACAGGGAGAGAGCAATATGAACTTTGCCCAGGATTATTAGACCCTTTCCTCAATCAAAATGGATAAGAAAGCTGTCAAGCACAAGATGCAACACCAGGAAAGAAAGAGAGGTCTGAGAGAAAAGATAGCTATAGCATACTAAAGTTATTGTGCTTTTTAGAAGTGTGCACTATTCCACTCTTTTAAGTTACAGCTATCAAGGTTTTCCCTTAGTCACTCACATTTAAAGGATAAATTTTATGAAGTTTCCAAAGATAAAAATACTTTGGGCCTAATTCTCTAATGTGCTGACACCCACAGCTGCCTGTGAAATCAGTGGACGTTTTGGGTGTTCAAGACCTTTGAAAATCAGGCCACTTATTTTTAATTAAAAGACAGAGAAAGAAACGTGGGGGAAGAAGACATGTATAACTATGTCTAGGCAGTTGGAGTTCTGTGACCTCTGCTTTTTATCCTTCTCATAATTGTCGTGTTGTTACCTTGTGTTCTCCTCATCTGCTTCTTGTATCCACCCAGTTTTACAGTTTTACTCTTAGTTCATGACTTTTTGGGATATATTTTAATGGCAATCATATAGAGGGCGTAGCACAAACAGGCTTTGATATCTTGCTAAATACTTTCAGTCTTTCCATAATATCAATTAATAGCAATAATAATCAGGAAAAGATTTCATCACTTTGAAATCTGAAGCATTTTCCACAGGTACTGAGAAAAACAAAAAAGAAGATTATCTCCACAGATTTAAAAGAGCAAAAGGATACCTATGTTGGTGTCGATTCCAGACAATACATAACATAGACTGTCATCCAGTAATGCTTGCATCACAACAGTTTAATTATAAGAGTTAGTAAAAATTGCTGCTGCTAGAATGGGCTTTTTAAAAGCGATAGACTTTATAGATATGAGTCTATACTTTCTCTGTGTTTGTATTCATTCTTTTTATTAAATACACAGCTTTTTTTTATATGTACTTGTTTTCTGAAAAAAATGATGGATGTAATTTTCAAATATTACTGGTTGCCTCCTGACACAATTTCATTTCTGTTAGATTATTCCTTAGATATGTATGACAAACATGGAACTATTTTTATGTAATTTACCTTGCATTTCACGTTGATAGGTGAAATATCCTGTAGACAGCAACGCTGTATTGTGAAATCCTTCTTTTAGTTTTTTGGACTTGCTTTTTTAATTTTGAGTATTTGACTTGCACATTTCTCATTCTGTATCTAAACGTCACTCACTATGTATAGGGCCTTAGATCCTACTGCATTTTTTTTCCTGTTTCTGAAGTTAATAATAACCATTGTGTTGACAGGTATATCTGACACTACATTATAATTGATAAAATACCTATGGAAGTAAAGTAGTTGTGTACATTCACAAAGTCTTTCTAGGTAAAACAGGCTAAAAGGCCTGAAGTCATGTAATTACAGTCAATGATAATTTGAAAGTCATGAAAAATTGAGAAAAGAGAGAAATAAAAAAAGTGGGGAAAAAAAAAGAGTTGAAAGCAGTCTAAGAAAAGCCTGAGGCATCTAATGACAGTCATTACTGATGTAAGACAAGGAATATACTAAAGATAGGTAATGTCAAATGGGAACTATAATGAGCCAGCATTAAAGCATGGCTGCCTGCCTCCTAACAGCCAAATAAACTACTGTAGACCTGCTTAAGTTTTTTATTTTGCTGATGGTTATCTTTGGCAGGAACATAAGATTCCTCTTATATACACACTTGATAAAGTAGGGTATTCTCTGCCAAAATTCTGGGAGCAACCATCATTAATGCTAAATTGTTCTTGTAGGAAATGACAAGAAAAAAATAGGGTGAAGGGAAAATCCCCAATGTATAATGATTTATTAATAACCACAGGTATTTCTTACATCTGGAATTATCAGCACAGAGAGTTAAAGCATATCAGTCAGCATAAACATCCATTGTTAAATTAAGAACTTATGGATGAAAGAAGAAGAGGAATAATTGTGTTTCTTAATTGTTCATTAGAATATTCCTATTGTGTCTCTTGATCCCAAACCCAGCTTAGAAAAAGCTACTGGCACAAGGAACAATCTACAGATGGATCAGCGGTGACACACATACAGTTGTGCCTCTCTGGTATGTAGCTGTTTGATTTTAAGTTTTTTACACAGCCAAATTTTCAAGTGAGAGCTGACAGAAATAGATTAAGTCATGTCTGTAGGCAGTGGCTGTAATGTTTCTTCACAATAAGAGCCTAAGCACTTGAGCCAAGGCCACAGCTCTTACTTTCTGCTTATAACTGAGTTACCATCAGATTGCCTTCTATTATCCACAACTGGAGACTTTTAGGGAAAAGACTAGATTGCCTTAAAATTGATGGATGCAGGTGGTACTGCTAGCTGTGCATTGTTTTATTTTTATTTTTTGGTCATGTAACAAATATGGGTCTTTTTCAGTTCATCCAATTATGTAAGAGGAAGGCGAGGAGAAATAGGTAGTTCATTTTTAATGACAGTAATTTATTATGCAATTTGTTACCTCAACATCTATTTCTGAACTTTGGAATTAGATTCATTCAAATGGTAATAACAGCAACACAGGTATTAGGATGAGACGTTGATCTCCTATCTACATGGTGACTTCATTGCGCACAGAGCTCTTAACATTGCTGACAACACCTCTTGTGTAGCTACCCATTCTTAATTTTTAAATGAAAACCCATAATCCTTCCACTTTAACTAACCAAAGCTCTTTCACTCCGTTCTGTGCAGTAACTGCAATAGAAATTTCTCCTGTGATTTCAAAAGAATATCATTTAACTGAGAACTCAGAGATTTAGTCTTATGTTTGGCTTCTTGCTTGCATATTATTTCTCAGTTTCATTTAAGACTCTACTACTTCTTTTTTTCTATTGTTCCAGTCATTATTTCACTTTTTTTAAGGAACTTTCTAGACTAGCAGTAGAAATTTTCTTTGAAGTACTCACCATAAACATTTTTCAAAATACTGTGATGGATTTAGGCAAAACATAGTGCTTATTTGTAAGCCGTTTCACTGTGGCTCTATGAAAGCCTCCTTGATATACAAACCCACTAATTGAGCTATAGAAGTAATGATTGGTGGATCTGTTCTTATAAATGTCATAAGTCTTAATTGCATTGATAGTCTTTTTGAATGCTACAGCAATGGGTGCTGAAGGAGGAAGGAAGAGTGATCATAACAGCACTAATAACAAACAAACAAAAATAATTTAACAATGTATGCTTAATGTTTTGGGATCCATCTGTGTAAAAAGGGACTGGGTATACATAAAATTATTACTTTTTCTATTTGAAAAAATATTTATTTAATTACTGTGAATATCCTTCATATTTTCATAGATGAGAAAACAAATGAATTGAGAACATGGAACTAGAAAAGTGAGTATAACAATATTCATAAAAGGMAGAAATCTGAGATTCTAAATTTCTCTCTTTCATATTTTCCCTACTTCTCAGCTGATTAGTTTTGACATCAGAAATCATCCCCTGTAGGTTCCTCTCAAAATAGATAGCTAAATAAATAAATAAATATAGTTCTTCTTCATTACATAAACATGAACCTGTCATAATTTCAATGACACTGACTATTTTTCTACCTCTTCAGACTGTTTCACATTACAATAGGATTAAGAAGGATAGAATTTTGCTTAAACTTTCACATTCCATGACTTGGATTTATTGCCTCTAACTTTAGGGATTTTAGTAAAATACCTCGGTTAGAAACCCAGTGCTGTGCACATAGTCAAGGCAGAGAGAAAGTTGTGGGTGGCTTTCTAGGAGCTGAATAATATTCAAGAGAACTTTTCTTTCTCTGTTGATTCCAGGGGAACTGTAGGTCATCTCCTCAGATTAGGCATTTATTTCTGTTTCCAAGGTAAAATGACAGAAACACTAAAAAGCCACTAAATCGAGACATTATTTTTAGAGCTATTGCTCATAGCCTAAAGAGGTAGGTGGAAAGGGAAAGAAGCAGGCAGGTATCCAAGTTTTTAGGGCTACTAATCTATGTGTTTCTTGGAAGACACCCTCATATGTTATTTAAACTTCTTGCTTTCCAGGTCAGACCTATAAAACATGAAAAAAAACCAGATAAATTAAAACTTATGTATGTATTAGACTCACTGGGAAAGCCAGCTCTTCATTGCTGTTTTAATTCTTGTTTACTTTGACAAGGGCAGTAAAGATGGCATTGACTGTGTTAAATCTACAAAAGGGTAAACCTGCTGTTGTTCCAGCAGCAGAATGTAATTCAGAATGTAGCTTCTGCGTATAAAGAATGGGCTTACATTTTTAGAAAGTATCTGTAGTGAATTATACTACTTAAACAATTCCGGGCTGCTGTAGCCAGCCTACTGCTGATAGTGCTTAACTAAAGTCAACAAAAAGAACTGTCTTACTGATACTGTTTGTTGAAATATTAATTCAAATTTCAGCTGTAAAAATAATAAGTTCTTTAATAAAGTAGCCCTGTTCTCCATCAAAGTTTGCAGAATTCTGTTCTGCCCAAACTGGAGAATGTAGTTATAACCAAACATTACAATAAAGATTAAAACAAAATCAAAATGGAGATAACATTTGAAATTTCATATTTTTATGTTTTAAATAGTATTGTTTAAATTGATATTTCTTTTGAATATATTTTTTCTTTCTTTTTTTTTTCCTATGCCAAACATTTATTTGCACATATCTGTTCCGAGTCTCAAAAAAAGCCAAGCAGATACAAGTGTGACAAAAAGGCTTAAAATGTTAAACTGTGTTGTGTTTGGCTTGGATGATGGAACCAGTGGGCACTAAGTGCTTGGCAGTGAGATGCTGTGCCATTCCCTGTATGTATGCTGATAATCAAAGCATTGTATGGAGTGAATGCCACTTCAGTTTTATGAGCTTTTTATGTGACGTGGCATATCAAATCTGCCAAGCAGAGGACCATCTGGAAACAGGTCATCAGAATGGATTCTGACACCCTCTGACAGGCAAGAGTGAAGACAAAGAACAGAATGGGGAAAAAACCCGCACCCCACCCCCAAAAAAGCCTGGCCATATACCAATAGAGATTAAGTAAAACAAATGCAGTTTCATTCTGTGTACTGGAATAACATGTTACTTAATAACAGGCATAGATTTACTCAAGTGAATTTAAAAATTCATTTTAAAATGTACTCATTTATGGAAAAGCTGTTTTTTTGCTTTCTTTTTTCCTTCAGTAACAAAAGCACAAATCTTTCTGGGCATAACAGAAGTGTTATCCTTTTTTCCTCTTCTTTTTCTCCACCTAGGGAATAAAAATGTTTTTTAAAAGCTTCACAGCCTGATGTTCAACACACATTGTAGAAACACTCACAGACATATTTTTGATAAGCGTTCTGAAGCCATTAGGCTACTGTAGTTCAGCTGAGAAGATATTACACAATCATATATCACTGCAAAAGTAAACTTGTGCTCTAAATGTCATCCAGTTATTAAAATACCACAGCTCCTGATAGTTTGACCAAAATGAAGACTTATGAAAAGTGGTTATTTTCACTTGATTGTTGGGTTCTTAAGGCAAATTTATCATTTATATAGACATTCTTATCAGGAGTGGATTATAGATGAAAAATCTTGATGTCAGAACTGAAGGGTTAAAATACCCTTTCAGTTGCAAGCCTTTGAGGACCGAAAACATGCTCTGCTCTTTGTATGACTGAGAAACATACATAGACCCTTGTTGAAGACAGTCACAGCATAAAACCATGAACAAAACAAACCACAGAGGAGTCTAATGATACACCACAATTCTCCAAATAAATCAGTTTAAGAACACATTTACACCAGCTCTGTGTTGAACTGAAATCACTCAGGTGGACATGATTATAGTTCCAGTCCCTAGATTCTAGTCTCAGGGACTATTATAAATCTCATTCTCTCTCTCTCTTTTTTGTTTGTTTGTTTTCTTCCTGTTTATTTTTTTGAATACTGCTTGGAAAACAAGTGTTTCCGAGCTCTAAAGAGGCTTGAGTGAGTTACAAGGTAGACTTAGAGTGGAGATGTTGTTGGAGAATGGCAAGAGAAGAAGTAAGGATTGCTGATTAGCCTAGCAATGTATGAAAACGGGTATTTTTAATTCTCTGAAGTTGGTTATTGCAGAGGGGAAAATATCTAGACACATTTCTTTTTTWATTATTATTATTTTATAAAACAGCTGATGTATTAAAAGGAAAATGATACCCCTAGGAAATGCAAGACCTCCTTTTTCCTAATGCAGTTCAGGTTTGTTCTTGAAGTTGTTGGTGCTAGTGTGATTTGTATGCATGTACTAGAACTGAAAAGTAGTGAGAGTATAACAGTTATGTCATATACTGGTAACTCCAGGAATGTTACCTCTCATCTAATAACATACTGGATGTATTTTACTGTTTTCCCTTTTATACTTTGTTGGATATTGTAACTAATTACCTAAATTTTTGAATGCAGTGACTAAACTCATTCATTTATAATGATGACTAAGAACAGGAGGAAGTGGAAATTTGTACTTCAGTCCTTTTATGCAGCAAGACCGTAAAGGCCAAATGTCAGGATAATTATATAAAATATTGAGTTGAAAATTCCAGCGGAAATAACTTCTTCAGGCATTTCCCTCAAGTATCCTTGGAGAAATACTATTTTGAAGTACAAAAGAAAAGTTTAGAGCATGCACCAGTGCTGAGGAGCTCCTTGGGAAGGGTAGGAAGACAGGAACTCCTCTACAGAGACAGAGCAGAAGGCATTGAAATGAACATGAGATCTTTCAGACTTTGTGGTAGGATTCTGACATGAGCAAACACTGTTCCTAAATAATTAACAGATTTCTTCCTTTCTTTGTCCCTTTCACCCAACCCAGTCCAACAGATCTATTAGAGCAGTTAATTAAGATGTGAGAGGCAGACTGAGATTACGTCTCTGGTTTAATTAATAAACTATTGGTTAATCCAGGGTGATCTAAATGATCTCTAAAGGGCCATTTACTAGTTTGTTGATGGGTTACTCTTTCTAAAATGCATTCTTGATAAATATTTAATTGCTATATTTCCATAAAGGGACAAGAGTTAGTAAATCAATCTTTTTGAAACAGGAAACAAGGGGAAAGGAGGCGAAATCTGAAGTGGGGTTCTTTTATTTTACACATCCCATCCTCCTCTATAGAACTGAAGATTAATGGATGACATGCTGCTATTTGCTACCTCGAAATGCAGAAATATAGAATTTAATCTTTTTGTTGCCATGACACCGAACAAAAAAATGGGTCAGATGTGGCATTAAAGAAAGATTTTAACTGAATTTTAATATATCTATATGACCTCTTTTACAATATTTATACATATTAGTATATCTATACTATGTACATATATAACTGTATATATTTATACTGTACATATTTGTTGATACAGAAGACAAATTTAATCCCTATTTTATAGATGGAGAACTGAAACACAAAGAAAATAAATACCTCCTCTGGGGTCAGATAGGGAGGTATGTTAGTGCAGAATATCAGCCCATCATACCATGGTCTAGATGATCAGCAACCCATCTAGGGTTCAGCATGAGAGATCTGCATTCCATATTGAATGAAATTTTGGCATATGTGGTGAAGAAAATGGTTACCAGAATATTAGTGCTATGTTCCCTTAAGAGCAAATAACATGCAAGAGGAAAGATAAAAGGGCAAAGTGGCTTGGACAGGAGGAGGTAGAGTTACACATTGGAAATCAAACAAAGGAATCTTTACATCATGGATTGTAGTGAAGGAGAAGTCAGTGAATGGATTTAAAAAGTATGCTGACTTATTTAGAATTATTTATGTAGGAAGATTTCTCCCAGTGCATAAAGATAATATACAATAGGTTTGAAGAAAGACAGAGAGGAGACAGGTTCATCTGCAGTAGATATGGAGCCTGATAAAAGCCTAAACAAATGAAAGCAGGGCAGAGAAAAAGGAAGAGTGACCTCTTAGACAAACTATGTGTGCAAAGAGGGAGGAGTGAGAGGAAAAACTAGATTTGGACCAATCGACTGAAAGACTCTTCTTAACAGCACAGAGAAGGTGCAGTGCTGTCAGGAATAGCAGAAGTTTACTAATCAAAAAAGTACTGAAGAGAAGTATATTTATTTTGGGCTGTATTACTTTTACGTTGACCAGGAGACCTGAGAAAGGAAATGTTTGAGAAATATGTGGCTTTGGTTAGAAGTAATGGAATGAATAAGACAATAATCATAAAGTTGGAGGGAAGGTGTGAAAGGGTGCAAAAAAAGAACAAGGTGAGGAAAAAAAACAGTGCTAATGAGGAAGATAAGTGCCCTAATGTCTGATTTGTGAAGTGCTGTACAGATCTGTGTAGTTTTTCCTGCACATCCGTAGAAAATAAGCTTATGAAAAAATTCCAATGGCTTTATTTAAAATGCTGTCGTAGTAATGTGCTATATCATACTGCAAGTAGAAAAAGGTACTGAAATCTTAGCTAAAGTAATATTCTGTTAAGAAGTAAAGGCAAAGATTGCTAGGCACTGCTAGACCATTTATTCAGTGGTCTAGGAAGCAGGGAAAACATGGACTCCATCTTAACTAAAAGCAGTCCACTACTAAGCTTTTGCTGGTATAGCTTTTTAATCTATCTGCCAATATAATAAAAAAGAAGCTATAAATGAACTGATTAGCTTGCTCCTTTTCTGTGGAGCTTCTTCCTAAAAAGATCTCTAGAATATTTTATTCCTCCCTAGAAACAAACTTTTAAACTTGTATAGGGAGCAATTAAAATTAGAGTGTGAGATGATGATAAATGGGAACCAAGTAACAGTGAAAGAAAAGTCATTTTCCACTCTCCACATCATTCAATCTAAAGCAGCAAAGGACAAATTACTAGTGCAAACTTCGCAAAAGGAAACTTCACATTTTCTGATAATAATTCAACAGTGTAATTCCAAATCACCACTTAACACCTATTCCCTGAAACTTTTCCTTAGACTGGTTGTTAAAGGGCAAATAGCATCCTTAATTCAAATGCATGTTTGCACTGACAATGGTATTATGGCTTTGAGTTTTTCCTTCTATGGCAATTTAATGTAAATGTATTTTGACAACAGATATAATTTGTCTTCAATGAAGCAAGAGGCTATGGCAGGCAGACTGGGAGGATCTCTCATATACAGTGCCACTGTATCTTTGTAAACATTTAACTTAATTATCAGGTTTTGGTGAATCATCCTTGAATGAGGTCTAAAATATGACTCATTAAAACCATGTTTTGATCACCTCATTTACCAGAGTGCACAAAATAATCGTCTTCAACACTCATGCAAATCATGTATTCACTGCTCAAATTTAAAGCTCAAGACTGAAAGATATCAAAAATGGATGAAGCTTTCCTTCACACATAGTGTGTTACGTGTGTGGGAAAGAGGGGGAAGATGGACAGATTCTGACAAAAGTTAGCAACAAAAGTTGCTGCAGTCTGAAGCTGAAGTAACTGATCACTTGGTGACTTATGTGGAGGTTTTATGTTCTGTCTTGCCTAGCAAGTCATAAAAAAATCATATCTTAGCTACTCTAGCCAGCTGCCACATTTATGAGTAAGGACTCATTCCACAAAACTACAGAGGGGCAGGTATAGATATACCTATTTCTGTACAGCAGACAGTAAATATTTTTTCACAGCTGGCAGGTCAACTCAAATTACCTGCAAAAAAGTTCACTTCGGCCATTTATTTGGGCAGAAGAAAAATGAAAAAAACCCTACAAAGAAACAATATATGATACTGAGGGAAAATTAAAAGTGGGAAGACAAAAGTTTTAGTGGATTATGTCCCAGTCAGGCCTTATCCTGAAAGGTGTTTGGCGAGTTAATTGACTGATATTTGCTTACATTTTACGTGCCAATTAAATGAATTCAAATACTGCACATATAGTTGTGTAGACATTCAGTTATAAATACAATAAACAAGTTTGGAATCCATGCAGGCATAACAAAGAAAAAGAAATAGGAAATTGATTCAGTATTACATCTCCTAAGACAATGAATTTAATTTTGAGTAATTATTAATTAACTGTTTGCAAAGTGTTGCAAAATATTATGCCATACATACAATAAATGCTAAAAGTTATCACCATGGTTAAGAATCATACATTCATTAGCACTAGAGGCCACTTAAACAGCAGTTAAGTGCACAAAGCTGTCAAAAATATGTATTTTTGTACATCTTGTGTATGATATTAACATGCAAACAGAAAATGAGGAGGACTGGGAATGTTAGGTAGCCTGTTAGGCTGTGTAGAGTGTTCCTTGAAATGTTTCCTGCTTTTTGTTTCTATACACTACTGAGTGCAAAGTGCATTCCTGTTACCGTTTCATTTTACCTTAAGACATTAAGGAATGAAATTCAGAAGTTAAAAAAGGGATCAAGACCCCTTGCTTTGCCTCAATGCCTTGAGTCAAATATAAAAGGGGATTTACATGTTTCTACGCCAGTTTTCACCTAAACTATTAATTAGGTCTCCAGGACTGGTAACAGAGCTCACAGACCTCAGCTGGATGGCTGACTTTCCTCCAGACTGAATACAGTTCTCAAAAACAGTTGCAAGCTGTGTGTTAGGACACTGGAAAGAAAAAAACAAAAACAGTTAAAAAGGTAAAGGCATCTAAAATTGTCTCTCCTGCATAGGTGCAAGGACAATTTTGTGCCTGTGAAACTGGGTTTGGTCCTGCATATTTTAAACATCCTTGGGCATTTGTATGAAAAGTAACATGTGTGCATATACATACATATGTATATGTGCATGTTAAGTAATGTAAGTGCTTCTTGACTAGCAGTCTTAACTCCCACTCCAGGGGAATTTAAACACACAAGTTCCAATTTTCAGGAGAGGACCCTAAAATCATTCAGAGGGCTGGTGTTGGAACTGGGAAGGGACACTGTCCTCCTAAAGAAGGAAACCATTTTCTGTTGAGACAGTGTATTGGGTTTAGGTGGCAAGGTTTTGGTAGAGGCGGGGCTGCAGAGGTGCCTTCAGTGAAAAGATGCCAGCATCTTCCCCCACGTCCACTAGAGCCAATACCAGCCGGCTCCAAGACAGACCTGCCACTGGCCAAGGCCGAGCCCATCAGCGATGGTGGTAGCACCTCTGTGATAACATATTTAAGAAGGGGGAAAAAAACCCTGCAGCAACCAGAAGAGAGGAGTGAGAATACGTGAGAGAAACAACTCTGCAGGCACCAAGGTCAGTGAAGAAGGAGGGGGAGAAGGTGCTCCAGGCACCGGAGCAGAGATTCCCCTGTAGCCCCTGACGAAGACCATGGTGAGGCAGGCTGTCCTCCTGCAGCCCATGGAGGTCCATGGTGGAGCAGATATCCACCTGCAGCCCATGGAGGATCCCATGCCAGAGCAGGTGGATGTGCCCTGAAGGAGGCTGTGACCCTGTCGAGAGACCACGCTAGAGCAGGCTCCTGGCAGGACCTGTGGAGCTGTGGAGAAAGAGGAGCCCATGCTGGAGCAGGTTTTCTAGCCGGACCTGTGACCCCACGCTGGAGCAGTCTGTTCCTGAAGGACTGTACTCCATGGAAAGGACCCATGCTGGAGCAGTTTGTGAAGAACAGCAGCCCGTGGGAAGGACTCACGTTGGAAAAGTTCATGGAGGACTGAGGAGGGTGTGGAGCAGCGGAAGAATGTGAGAAGGAAGGAGCAGCAGAGATAACRTGTGATGAACTGACTGCAACCCCCATTCCCCGCCCCCCTGCGCCACTCAAGGGCAGGAGGTAGAGAAATTGGGAGTGAAGTTGAGCCCAGGAAGAAGAGAAGGGTGGGGGGAAGGTGTTTTAAGATTTGTTTTTATTTCTCATTATCCTACTCTGTTTAATTGGCAATAAATTAAATTAATTTTCCCAAGTCAAGTCTGTTTTGCCCACAACGGTAATTGCTGAGTGATCTCCCCGATCTTATCTCAGCCCACGAGCCTKTCATCATATTGCCTCTCCCCATGTCCAGCTGAGGAGGGGGAGCGATACAGCAGCTTGTTGGGCACCTGGCAGCCAGCCAAGGTCAACCCACCACAGACAGACAGAGGAAGCTTGATAAAGAAACCTGAAAGTTAGGGTATCTAGTTAAAAGTGGTAAGTGTTTTTTGTGTGCTGAAGATGTCTTTTATATATTTTAAGTTAGGCAAATATTAGATAAAAACAGATAGAATCCATAACACGGTCATGAGTGCTTATACCACAAAATTGGACTGTTGTTTGCTGTGGCTTGCTCTCCTATTAAACCCATTTCAGAACTTGCTTCTGTTCACAAGGCAGGAAGACCTATACCACAAGGATGTCTGTCCCTACTTTTGAATAAAATGGATTGTGACTTGCATTTTCTGCTGAACTCAGTGTTGTCAATATATGTTAGCTTCACTCAGAGCATGCTTAGTCAGTGGGGCCCATGAGGGAACGTAGCACTAACAATGCCTAAACCATGAACCTCTAACAGCCCTATGAAGAAGACAGTTGCATAATTTTTTTGTGCAGTAGGTTTTCTGCTGATGCAGAGCTTTGACACCTAACAAGAATACTTCTTAGGAACACCTGACCTGCTTAGCACCATGGGAGACTGTAGGTAGCTGTGTTCTGCTCAGGAAACTTAGCTACTGAGTTTGCATCTTAATTTTTGCATTTGTCTCTTCCACAGAGAGTCCTAATAAAGAACTGGTGAAATCTCTATGCAGAATTCCATACTGGGTGAAGGATGAATTCTCACTATAGCCCAAGGAGTTTCAGGATTCATTAGACATCTCAAGTCTGTAATAATTTACTATCCACAGCCATAAGCAGACACCACTCTATCCCTGAGCTCCTCCTAAGGTTACACATTTCCATTCCATTTCCAGTCCCTTTATTTAATATTAAGTGTTAAAACATTTCTTTGCAGCTGTTCTAAATATGTAGAAGGGAGCTAAATTCAATTATTAATATTCTTCATTCAGTTCTTTGTGATATCTGACTGAACGATTGTCAGTAACAGTTTTGTTACTGTCTAAGTTTCTGTCCAAGTTTCTGTGATTGTCTAAGTTTCAGGGGACAATGGCTCTAACATGGCTCTGTACAGCTTCTGAGTAGAGAAAGGAGTTAAAGAGAATTCTGCACAGTATACAAGTTATTCAGCTGGGTGATTTTTCTATCTGCCTGATCTAATTACCTTTATTATCACCTCCTCCGCAAATAAAGAGTTTAGCTTGTCTTTTTGTGGATTCAAGAATGTAGGCATTTGATGGCTGCAAGGAATGCCTTCATTTCAGGGTTTGAAATCTTGAGCCGTGAATTTATTGAGACTCACGCAGAAGTCCACAAAGATCTGATTGTGGTTTTTGGAGTGATTAGCGTGGATTTGCCTCATACTGCTCCTGATGAGAAAGATGTGGGTGCATATTTACTTCTCTCTGTCTCTGTCTCTGTCTCTGTGTAGAACAGGATTTTTTCCCTTTTCCCCTGGTGCATCGTATCTCTGCTTGGTGTATCTAATTGATTTTTCTATTTCAGAGGATTGGAGCTTTGCCAGTCTTCTAGGGTCTGCCTGAAGCTTTTTATAGATCTCTCCTTCCTGCTCCTGTTGCTGTCCTTATGAGTCTTTTCCAATTGTCAGATTTTCTGTATTTAAGTAATTTTTCATTTATTTTTTGTCTTGTTTAAGCAGGASATGAAAGGAACTACTTCCTTCAGGTTGCTGCTTTGGTAGGCTTTCCAGGGTAGGAGGGTGGATCCCTATTCTTTCTTAGAGTGACAGATAAAGACTAGATCAAGGACCTGCTCTGCGGATGTCACAGGGAAGTCATAGGTAATTAAAGAGGGGCTGAAGATGTATTAATGTGTGACAGAAACAACTGAAAAAACATCTAAAGCAGTTTATAGTAGTGTCACTGGGATGAAACTACAGGTTTTTACACAGAGCCTGGCTTATGCCCTCAGTAAGAACTAGACAACTTTGAAGACTTGCTAAGATGAGTGTGGGAAAGGCTGCTGAGGTTACTAAGGGTGGGACAAAAGTGGTTCTTGGTGTTTTCCTTCTATAAATCCCTGCTGGGGTTTTCAGAAGGGCTGTGTTCCAACACGTATAATGTCTCTCTTCCTAGGACCACTGCATGTTTTGATCACTATACAGAGGGAAAACAAAGGTGAAAAAATGGAAGAAAAAACTCAAAACCTAATTTCCTTTCCTCCCAGGTATTTCAGACTAAAACATGGGTTTAGGTGCATCCGTATTCATCCAGGATTTTCAATAGCTTCATAATCTTAACTGAATTTGTACTCAGGTTTTAATGAGTGTAATAAAATCAACTTAATCTGAGGTCACAGAAGGTGTGAGGGAAGCTTTTCTCCAATTAAATTGCATTATACCTTTATTTGACCTAGTTCATGAGTTCAGTACTGATAAGTGAAAACTAAAATAGAACTGGCATTTTAAACCTTATACACATGCTTAATAATGGGAGTTTAGAGAAATTATACTGTACTAGTTGGATTATTTTTCTTTAAAGTAGGTAAGGAAGAAATAAATATGAAGCTAAAATATATGTGCATAAAAACTATGCAGCATACAATATGATATAATAGGTTACTGGAAATGAAATGAAGGTATTAACTGGTCAGAAATCAGTATTATAGGAAGCTGCAAAAATGAGGGGCTTTTGTATTATTTACAGTAAGGTCGTAGTTCCATGTGCTGTTAAGTTCACTTTGAAATTTATTCAGTCATGGCACCAGGCTATTTGATGAAAGCACTGATGCAAAAGCAAAATGGGCAAAAGCATTCTGCTTAGTCAAAACTGATCTAAAATTTTTGAAGAGCTGACTTGTTCAACACCCTTTTCATTATGCGCTTATCCTAATTCATAACTAGAACCTTCTCTGGTACGCTGCAGGCCTTTTGCATCATAACTTCCTTGTCTTCTGTCAAAAATCTAGTCCTCTAATGTCAGCAAGGTGTTGCTGCCCTCATTTGTGAGAACATATTCCCTCTGTACAGTCAGTCACTTAGGTCCAATTCTTTCTTTCTGTTGCAGGAAGATTTTTCTTCCCTAAGCTCTCTCGATGCCTATTGCTTCAGAGCTCAATGGCCAGACCTGTATGGCTCTATAAGCTAAAGACATAATATCATAATATTACTTTTGATTTGCCAGTATGAACAGCCAGAATCATCCAGAACAGAAATTGCCCACTTACTTAGTGATTTGTGCGTCTTTATAATTCCAGCTAGACTCAAGTATTAGATCTTCTTAGGTGCTGAAAGAAAACCTTAAAGAGAACATCTTCTTAAAGTTTGAAGGATGGGATAATATATTATGCCATCTCTATACACTGTTCTTAGAATACAGATTTGATAGATCTGGACTGCTAGGATGTTGTGTCTGTATTGCAAGAAGAATAGCATCCCCTGTTGGTATGCAGACTGCTAACCCTCCGATCTGGGCCAGGAACCAAGAGTTTGAGGAATTATTACCAGGAAGGAAACAAACAAAAAACATTTTAGGAAAAAAGATTTTAAAATAACTTTATGGACCATACTTACTCTGTAATTCATTCAGTGAAACAAAACAACCAGAAATATTGTATGAAAGAAATAGCTCTGACTTTATAAGCCATTAAAAAGAAAAAAAAAAAAGTCTTAATACTGAAGTACATGTAGATTTATAAGATTTTAAGAAACACAGATATGTCATTGTCCTCTTAGAGCTAAACCTGCTAAAACATCTGCTAAAATCCAGCAGATGCTAGTTGGGAAGGTACAAAAGACTCTCAACCCCTGCACAGCTGGGAACCTCAATATGAACTTCTGTCTAGTTCCAGAAGAAATAATCCAGAAAGGCTGTGGAGCATCCAGTGCTGCAGATCTTCAACACTTGGCTGGCCAGGGTCCAGAGGGACCAGATCTAACTTTGAGCAGGAAGTTGGACTACATGATCTCCAAAAATCCTTCCAAGACTCAGTAATTAGAATATGATTTCAGAGCAGAATCTTATCTGGGCTCTCCTTTGGCTTGGGGGGAAAAAAAAAAAAAAAAAAAATATAACAGACTGATGATGATCTCTCCTACTTTATTGGAATGCAGACATCTTGAAAAAATGTCCACATTCCAGAAACTGAGCAGGTTACACCCAACAGAATAGATGAGACCTTGTAGGTGGTCCCATTTATAAATATTTTTGTGTGCACAAAATAGATTTTGGTATTTAGATAAGCATTCATTATCATTTATAGGCCCTTTAAAGTATCCAAGTCATCGACTGGCAAATATGATACGTAACCTGTAGATGACCTCAACCATTCTGGAGTATCGGATGGAGGCCAGGCAGGATATTCAGGGCATGTAGATGGCACCAGATAAGATTTGAAGAGCAACTGAATGGCAGCTTGAAAACCCTGACCAGCTCCAAAAGCTGAATTCCTCTGAATTCCTTCCCATGGCTTTGGCTTGCTCCACACGGCTGTTTTATTCTCCAGTATATTTTTCTTGCTGACAATAAATCCAGTACTGTGCCTTAGGCTTGCTAGCTATTCCTGCCTATCCAGTGAATACATACAGTCAAAGAATGGGCAGAGTAGGTCAAAGCAAACAGGAAGAAAGCAGAAGTCTTCAGATGCCTCAGTGGAACTAATGCATGCTTGCATTCAGCATAAGAAAAATATACAAGAGCTAATGTAGGTGATAGCAGGTGATGGGAAAACTTGTCATGTTCCTGCGGGGTTTGACTTCAAACACCCTCCTCCCCAGCCCTCAGTGATTTTTAATCCACTGCACATTTACAAGCATCTGCAAATAGCTCTAAATAAAGCGTTCCTTGAAGATAAGATTCATTTTTTGGCAGAGCATTTTTTGTTTTGTTTTTATTTGTAAAAGCTTGCACTTTTCTTTTGTCCAGCAGATAAATTTCCTTTAGCATGTCTAAGTGAATGAAAGGTTTATGGGGCTGATCTGCTGGGCATGGAAGAGGTCTTTATGGGCAGGAAAGTAATGAATACAGATCTGCAGAGCTAGGCTAAAAAAGACCTGGGAACAGTCCAGAAAGAAGTCAAAAATCAAGATTTGTACAGCATTTTTTTCCTTACAAATCAACAAAATACATAGCAATAGTCATGGATCTTGCATGGAACAATCTGCAAGAGCCTTAAATACAATTTGGCCCTGCTGGTTCTCCTAGGCACAAGAATGAGTGGCAGCAGGCCCTGGTTGAAGCTGTTGTTTCAGAACAACTTCCTGCTCCCAACTTTCTGCCATCCGCTCCCCTTCGTTCTGCAGGAAACAGCAAATGAACAGGACCAGCCTCAAGCCTGACAGAAAAAACACCACTTTGTTTTCAGATGCCTGCACACCATTTTCACTGGTGAAGCTGAAGAACAGCTGAAGCAGTAATTGAGGAAGTTCTGGTGGAAGTCAATGTTCCTAGTGAACGACTTATAGAATCATAGAAGAGTTTGGGTTGGAAGGGACCTTTAAAGGTCATCTAGTTCAACCCCCCTGCCATGGGCAGGGACATCTTCAGCTAGATCAGGTTGCTCAGAGCCCCGTCCAACCTGACCTTGAATGTTTCCAGGGATGGGGCATCTACCACCTCTCTGGGCAACCTGTGCCAGTGTTTCACCACCCTCAGCATCAAAAATTTCTTCCTTATATCTAGTCTAAATCTACCCTCTTTTAGTTTAAAACCATTMCCCCTTGTCCTRTMRYRACAGGCCCTGCTAAAAAGTTTGTCCCCATCTTTCTTATAAGCCCCCTTTAAGTACTGAAAGGCTGCAATAAGGTCTCCCTGAAGCCTTCTCTTCTCCAGGCTAAACAACTCCAACTCTCTCAGCCTTTCCTCATAGGAGAGAGGTGTTCCATCCCCCTGATCATTTTCGTGGCCCTCCTCTGGACCCCCTCCAACAGGTCCATGTCTTTCCTGTGCTGAGGGTTCCAGAGCTGGATGCAGTATTCCAGGTGGGGTCTCACCAGAGCAGAGCAGAGGGGCAGAATCACCTCCCTTGACCTCCTGGCCACACTTCTTGTGATGCAGCCCAGGATATGGTTGGCCTTCTGGGCTGCGAGCGCACATTCCTGGCTCATGTCCAGCTTTTCATCCACCAGTACCCCCAAGTCCTTCTCAGCAGGGCTGCTCTCAATCCCTTCATCCCCCAGCCTGTATTGATACTGGGGGTTGCCCTGACCCAGGTGCAGGACCTTGCACTTGGCCTTGTTGAACCTCAGGATGTTCACAGAGGCCCACTTCTCGAGCTTGTCCAGGTCCCTCTGGATGGCATCCCATCCCTCAGGCATGTCAACCGCACCACTCAGCTTCATTTGCCATGGCATCATGCAATGGGGGTGATCACTGTATAGCACAGTGGAGACAATGTAGAATTTCCTGCACTGATTTTCTACAGGGTTCATGGAAAAGACAGGACTGGTTATAGTTATATTGCAAACTTGGGAAAGACAGTAATAGTGAGATAAATTTGAGGATGGGAAATCCCTTTCAATAGGGCATACATTTGTCTTCGTACATTCTTTGGCTGGGCAAGACTTGTGGAAATAAAAGCATCAGAAACCTGGCACAGCAATTAATGATAGCAATAAGTTGTCATGCTGATCCACAGAGACTTGAAATATGACAATATCCCTTCTCTTAATGTACAATCATAAGAGAGTGGTGGGAAGAAAAGGACAAAACTGAGAAAGGCAGTGAGAGGAATCTCTTTGAATTTCTTCTGTCTCTCTACCACAACAAATAGGTGTAAGAATGTTGTGGGTAGCACCACCCAAATTATCTCGCCGGTTATTATATTGGCAGTGGCTAACTGACTAGCAGTGAAGTTGGGTGAGGTAGGAATTGAAGTTATTGGCTTTCAGAGAACCATGGAAAATGGCTTTTTCATGTTTGTCATCTTCTTGACAGTTAACATATACTTCCAAAACCATCACTTTTCCTGTCAAAAAGGAAATAGAGTTAGGTTATGTGATTAAAGACTGCTCTTCACAAATACCGGGGGTAAGAAGCAAAATGGCAGGCAGGGGAACCCCAATAACCCAGTCAGAGACACAATTCTTCTTACTGGGATTCTTCCAAGCAGATCTCTGAACAGACCAAAGTCAGTCTCCTTACATCTAACGTTGTTATCCTGCTTTTTGCTTTGTTCCCTCCTCTCAGGATCCTCAACTCCACTATTTCATGATCACTGCAGCCTACACTGCCTCTCACTTTCACATCCCTGAACAGTTTTTCCTCATTTGTAAGCATGAGCTTCAGCAGCGAGTCTCCCCTTGTCATCTCCTCTATCACCTGTATTAGGAACTTGCCATCAATGTACACTAGAAACCTGGACTGCTTGTGCCCTGCTGTGTTGTSTTTTGAGCAGGTATTGAGTGGTTCAAGTCCCCCATGAGGACCAGGGCCTACAAACGTGAGCCTTCTTCCAGTTGTCTGAAGAAGGCCTCATCCACTTCTTTCTGCCCAGGCGGTCCGCAGCAGACACCCAGACCTTGGTTTGCCCTTTATTCCCCACCCCTAAGCTCTCATCTGCCCCTGGGCAAAGGTCCACACATCCCCACTGCTCTCTCACATAAAGGGCAACTCCCTTCCTTGCCCTCCTGGCCTCTCCTTCCTACAAAGCTCGTACCCATCCGTGGCAGCACTCCAATCATGTGAACTGTACTACCACATCTCCATGATCCCAAGAAATCATAGCCCTGCCACAGCACTCTGACCGCTAATTTGCTCCCCATGCTGCATGCATTAGTGTACATGCACTCCAGAGAGGCACCCAGTCATGGCCATTTCCCAGAAAAGGTAGAATCCAGATGACCCTACCCTGGGAAAATAACCATGATGGATTGCGTTTACTCTTGTAAATGTGTTTCTAAAGGGAATTTCTCAACTATAGAACTGTCTGTGGAGGCTTAAATCTCGCTTTCTTTTTTTTTTTTTTTTTTAGCTCAACTCAGAATTCATAAGATAGCAGAACAATGTCTTTAAGGAAAAACTCTGGAAAATGCAGCAACATGTTCATAGACCAAAGAATAAATATTTTTTGTTTTTCCCTGGACTAATAAACAGATATGTTTAGTATGCCAGGCATAATGTAAACTACAGATACAAGGAGAAAAAAACCAAACAAACAGCTGTCTTACTGCCCATTCATAGGCTGAAAGGAGCTGTGAAAGAAGTTTCATTCAAGCCTACCTTGAATATTATTAGATGGAAGAAGGAAGGAGAAATCAGTTGAATTTATTGAATTTATTTTATATACAGATATCTTCAGTAAGCTATGCTGCTGTTTTTTTTTCTTTTCTTTTCTTACAAAGGATAATAGAAAATCCTCTGTATGAAGAAAGAGGTTCAAGAACAAGGTGGACAGCTACTTTCTGATGTGTTTAATTTCCTTTTCCTTTAGCTGAGTTCATAATGTTCAATAAAATGTTGTCACTTTATTCTTCATCTATACCGTATATGAAATGCTTTTGCAAAAAAGAATAGTTTAGAACTTCACTAAGTTCATGTCATTTTTTCTGGTCAAGAAATAAATCAGAGTTGGTAGACAGTTGATAGCAATATGTCACTAAAATGTAAAAACTTAAAATTCATATAATTTCATATAAAGAACCATTTTATATGTAGTATATTAGCAATAACACATGAAACAATAAATTGATGTCAGAACCAAAAAAATCCACATGGTATTCATCAAGAGAAGGTATCTATAATTTAGAATATGTCTACTTTTGTAGGTGAATAATGAATTTCACCAAGAGGTAGATTTGTCATAACTGATAGGAAGTATTTCTCTGTGTAAATCTAACCAGTGCTCAAATATGCAACAATACTTACATTTTAATCACTATGTGATGGAGGAGAAGGACTACAAGTATTACTGGAAAGGGTACCATCCTGGCTATCAGGAGTTTCCAAGGCGTATACAAATCATACACAGAATTTCTACTCATGTCAAAAATGAGTTTTATTTCTTGCTCCCTATATAACTTCTTAAATTAGAAAAAAAAAAAAAAAAAATGTTATAGAGCCCTAGGTCTTAGGTCACACTTATTAAGTAGCCCTACATGAACAAATTTTCAGTATCTTCTGAAGAAGAGGTTCTCCAGCAGACCTTACTGCAGTTCCAGCTGTATTGAATTGTCAGGGCAGGTCTCAAAGACTTTCAGGAACTCTTTTAAAATTCCTTCTATGACATTACTCTCCTTTCCTGTTGTGTTTTGGTTTAGTTTTTTGTTTGCTTGTTCGTTTGGGTTTTTTTGTGGGTTTTTTTGTAACATTCCCTGTATAGATAAACTGGAGAAATGTACGATGAATGATTTGGATAATTTATATAAACTCCATTGTCATCTGTATAATTAAGAGTGAAGTGGGTTAAAAAGGTAGACTACTCAGTCTGAGAGGACTGAGCAAGCCTTTTTCCCTGTTGAAATCTGAAGATATGATCATCATATTCTATTCACATCATTAAAATATAGAACCATAGAATCATTAAGGTTGGAAAAGACCTCTAAGATCATCAAGTCCAACCGTCAACCCAACACCATGCCCACTAAACCATGTCTCTAAGTACCTCATCTACATGTCTTTTAAATACTTCCAGGGATGGTGACTCCACCACTGCCCTGGGCAGCCTGTTCCAATGTTTAACCACTCTTTCAGTAAAGAAATTTTTCCTAACGTCCAATCTAAACCTCCCCTGGCGCAACTTGAGGCCATTTCCTCTTGTCCTATCGCTAGTTACTTGGGAGAAGAGACCAACACCCACCTCGCTGCAACCTCCTTTCGGGTACTTGTAGAGCGCGATAAGGTTTCCCCTGAGCCTCCTCTTCTCCAGGCTAAACAGTCCCAGTTCCCTCAGCCGCTCCTCATAAGACTTGCTCTCCAGACCCTTCACCAGCTTCGTTGCCCTTCTCTGGACACGCTCCAGCACCTCAATGTCCTTCTTGTAGTGAGGGGCCCAAAMCKGAACACAGTATTYGAGGTGBGGCCTCACCARTGCCRAGTACAGGGGSAYRATCACTTCCCTMCTCCTGCTGGCCACACTATTTCTGAGACAGGCCAGGATGCCCTTGGCCTTCTTGGCCACCTGGGCACACTGCCGGCTCATGTTCAGCCGGCTGTCAACCAGCACCCCCAGGTCCTTTTCCGACAGGCAGCTTTCCAGCCACTCTTCCCCAAGTCTGTAGCGTTGCATGGGGTTGTTGTGGCCCAGGTGCAGGACCCGGCACTTGGCCTTGTTGAATTTCATACAGTTGGCCTCAGCCCATCGATCCAGCCTGTCCAGGTCCCTCTGCAGAGCCTTCCTACTCTCGAGCAGATCAACACTCCCGCCCAACTTGGTGTCGTCTGCAAACTTACTGAGGGAGCACTCAATCCCCTCATCCAGATCATTGATAAAGATATTGAACAAGACCAGCCCCAAAACGGAGCCCTGGGGAACACTGCTTGTGACCGGCCGCCAACTGGATTTCACTCCATTCACCACAACTCTCTGGGCCCGGCCGTCCAGCCAGTTTTTTACCCAGCAAAGAGTACACCTGTCCAAGCCATGAGGCACCAGCTTCTCTTGGAGAATGCTATGAATGGAAATTGCCATGCTGCTTATCTCACCTGTGTTTAAAGTTAAGTTTATCCCCACCTCATGATCTCATCAGAAGTCCCTATGCCTGTCAGTTTGAATGATACTATCTTCTATTAAAACTTCTCAAGTAGTCCCTAATCTGCCATTATATTATATTTGACTCTCTATACCTCTCTATTCTTTGCTTTCATAGTAGTGATGTATTGTATCTCTTTACTCTATTCAGATTTTCATCTGTATCTGATCTGCAAAATTATTTTATGCTTTTTCTGATGTAGCTCACATGGCTGATTCCAGCTTTCTCATCAGCCTCCACAGTCCCATCCTGGTTCATAGTTAAGTTTTTCATAAAATATGAATTTCTGGATACTGCTAACAATGAACTGAGTAAAGCATCATTTTCTTCCCCAACCTCTCAATGCCTGTCTTTCCAGATATTGTTCCTTCTTTAATATCTGGAATGAACCTACAGTACTCTAATTACTAGAGTCAATCTGTATTACTTGATTTAATCATGAGAAGGGGCTAAGCTGCATGATGATTTACTTCTGTGCAACTCCGTATAAATCAACTGGTGTCAGAAGAAAAGATTTCTGTTAGTATTTTTCTCTCTTGCTGTACTTCGCAGATTACCTTACAGACAGAGCTATAAAACAGTGCTCTTGGATGTAATCTTGATATGTGAAATGGTTACAATGCCATAATACCCCCCCAAAAAAAAAAAAGAAAAAAACCCTTGAACATTTAGCCTTAATTTCCAAACAGTAGAAGGCTGTGTTTAGAGAACAGAACTTCAAGATGATGTTTCATACAACAATGGACTATCACGTAAATCAATTATTGCTTGGAACTTTACATGCAAACCTTAGAAAGACAAACAGATTTGTCTTTGCAGTTCTCAGCTATTTCTCAGAAACATTAAAAGTCAGCGGAATATGAGATAGAAACATTACGGTACTTATTACATATAGATATAATCTTCCATGGAAATGGAAATGTTTTTTTCAAACTTACTGATAGCGATAAATGATAAAACGGTCTTTAATTACTTATTTATAATTTACACCTAGCCCAATTAGCAATACTACTTATTTCTAGGAGAATGGTGGGTAATAGAACACTGCTAATTCTGGTAAGCTGTGCTGGTTTTCACYGGGTGTCAAAAAAAMCCCCAAACATGACACTGGGATTGAGTTTATTTTTTCCATAGTAGCTTGTATGGGGCTATGTTTTGGATTTGTGCTGAAAGCAATGTTGATAATACAGGGATGTTTTCATTATTGCTGAGCAGTGCTTACACAGAGTCAAGGCCTCTTCTGCCTCTCACAGCACCCCACCAGTGAGTAGGCTTGGGGTGCACAAGAAGTTGGGAGGGGACACAGCCATGGCAGCTGACCCCAACTGACCAAAGGGATATTCCTTACCATATGACGTCATGCTCAGCATTATAAAGCTGGGGGAAGAAGAAGGAAAGGGGGGAGATCCGGAGGGATGGTGTTTGTCTTCCCAAGTAACCGTTATGCGTGATGGAGCCCTGCTTTCCTGGAGATGGCTGAACACCTGCCTGCCGATGGGAAGGAGTGAATGAATTCCTTGTTTTGCTTTGCTTGAGTGCACGGCTTTTGCTTTACCTATTAAACTGTCTTTACCTCAACCCATGAGTTTTCTCACTTTTACCCTTCCGATTCTCTCCCCCATCTCATTGTGGGGGGAGTGAGCGAGTGGCTGTGTGGTGCTTAGTTGCCAGCTGGGGTTAAACCACGACATAAGCCTTGAACAAGTTTGTAAGAATGCCATTAGGTAAAACAGTAAGTCTAGTGATTACTTCGAACTCAGTATATCTGGGAAAGAATCTTGTGGGTTAATGGCTGTACAGAAAAAAGGAAAARGTAAAGAAAATAATTTGAATCTCTTTTTCCAGTATTTACATTGTTATGATGCCTGGTCCTGAACATTTTTCTTGCACTAGCTTATTATATTATATTATATTATTTTTCATCCCTTTCTTATTAGTTTGTTATGCATTGATTGCCTTGATATTATGTTGATTTTGCATAATAAAATTGATAAAACTTACTGGACATTGCTCCATAATTGTTTGATATATGCTGTCACTGTAACTTGCTATACTGTTTAAATAACTATAATATGATCTGCTGTTTTAGTATTAACATAAGCAATCGCAGAGGCTTTCTCAAGTCACATAATACTTCTTAATGCTTACCTATACAGTCAGGGGTGAGACACAGACACTCATGTAGATAGACTTGATGTCACTGAGGAGCTCCACGGAGCCTCATTGCGTTCTGCATTCTGTCTGCTTTGTGGAGAATTTCATTGTTCCTTTCAGGAGGACAAGATGTCCCATCAAAGGCTGCATGTTCCTTGATGGGAGCAGCTTTGTATTGCATATGAGAGTTACACAAGGTAAATAAGGTGCCCTGAATCCAGCTCTGACAGGCAAGAACTTCTGTGTCGTATAGCAGTCAGGCTACCATTTAAAAATAATAGTAAAGAATAATTTACATATTGTAATGAAATTCAAATTGAAAAGTGGTTGTAACAATCAAATCCCAAGGTTCCATGACTGATGTGTGTCAGAAAGGGGCAGAAACTTTTTTATTTTTCCAGAGGGAAAAAAAAAATCAAAACCAAAAATGGCCCCAAAAAATCTCTCAGGGTGTCAATAAATTTAGTTAGAGTAAAACATAAGGCTTTACATAAATAAGCAAATAATAGAAATAAATTAGTGATATGTAAGTGAAAGACTGGATTTCTCTTTATGATGTCATTTGACAGCAGACCTTAAGACAAATCCAGAATCAGGCTTCTGGCTGGATATCAAGAGACCTTAACTGTTCCCCATTCCCACACCTAGAAGATAGCTGTGGTCACTGTAATTACTTATCAGTAATAACACAATCCGAGAGGGATTCAACAAGGAAGAAGATATTATTTTATCATAGTTATCTCATTTTTTATATCAAGCTTTTTTCACACTCTCTTAGCAACAGAGAATACCTCATATTGGCTGAGGTTAGCTGCCACAGAGAATATTAAGGGATAAATCCTGTACATATTCTAGGGCTGTATTTTACTTAACTGACTTTATCTGCATTACAATGGGAGAAAAATACTYGTATCTGTTTTGAAAAACACTGAGAAATGGCAAAACAGTGGACGGAAAAGTATTAATACAAACAGAAGTTTGCACGTATAAACAGTATTATAGTGAGAAAAAGGACATTGAAAAATGATCATTTATTAAGATATAAAGTATGATTTAGTATAACTCCCAGGTTATATAATACTAAACAGTAAAATTTTGTTCAAAAAAGAAACAATGAGCAACAACATGCGACTGTATAAACTGGATTTCTGTGTTTGAAAGAGATAATTTTTACTATCCAGTACTGCAGAGAGCAGAGAATAAAGAACATCACACATAGACAGTTTCACAACTAAAATATATGTTAAAAATATGAGTAACTTTAGGTGCATTTGGAGAGAACTTTAAAAAATGAACAAGGCTTAATTGTCTTCAGTGCCTCATGGAAGTCAATGCAGTAAGAGAGCAGAAGAATCAAAGCTGCATGAGTAACAAAACCCAGCATGTGGCGTCAAGTCATTACAAACCCCATTGAGATCCCCCTTGGTGGTATTGCTAAATCTAAAACTGGATGGAATATATGAAATAATTGACTCTTGGTTGTTTATCTATTTATAGGATCAGTTTCCTTCTGAAAACCTTTTAAAAAGTGAAGAATTCATTTAGATAATTGCAAACATCTGAATCCAAAGTTATTCCACCTAAAAAAACCCTAGAGACAGGCCCACAGAGAGGATGGTGGCATTTAAGACTCTAAGGAAACAATTCTTAAACAAAACACAGAAAAAGTGTTCCTGGTTTTAACTGATATTAGTCTATTAAAATCAATTGACATTTTCTGATTTGTGTATGGCACAGAATGGGCATTGGAATAATATCAGAAGGAGCCATATTTATCTAAATATAAACCGTAAGAAAATTCCTGGACATATACAAAAAAGTTTCTAAAAATCTTCAGACCRGTTTAAGCCTTTTCTCTTTCATGCTAGTTGAATAAATGAGAAAATATTCCTTTGAGAAATGGAAGCTGGATATTTGCAATGCTATTTCACAATGAATAACTTAAAGTCTTGACCCTGCCTTTTTCACAAAGCAGACGGTGGACCCATTGTGGGCTAGTTGTGAAATCTGGCTGTGAAGCCTGTGAGATGGGTTAAAAGGGTAGAAGTGAAATTATCCCTTCCTGGAATAGCCTCTACATTTAGCCACATCTTATTGTTAAAGTAAATTTAAATGATCTGGAGCTTGTTCTCCCACTGAAGGATATAAAAGCCATTTTTAAGAATGACACAAGGTTATCTGAAAGTCCTAAATAGACTTTGTGATATTGCTTAGTTTTTGTTTTTCTTTTTTATTCCACAAAGGTACTTTGTAGTTGAAAAAAAAAAGGTGTCCCACTAAACAGTGCACACCAAATAGTTCTACCAAATTTTGAAGTTATGTTACGTGACCGCCTGGACCTGACACCACCTTCCATGTATAGTGGGTTTTTTTAAGAAAATAAGTTTATATGGTGGCTTTGGGGTTAGAAAGAGCTCAACCACATGAGTTTTACACTTTCTATGAAGATACATAAAAGAGGGTGTAATAGAAATTTAAGAGTTTGGTGAGGAGATTTACATATTACAACTGTGTTGGTGAATTATTTGGTGCTTTTTCAGATTTTGTAGGTTATTCTTTATTTTAATATTGTATAGAAGGTAATGTGTTAGCATATCTGGAGAAACATACTGGAAATTGTGTCAAATTTTATTTTGGAAAGATAAAACAATGTAAATCTAACTAAACTTTATTTAGAGTTCTTCTCCCAGGCAGAAGTTAACTTTCCCTAAGGATATAATTTTTTTCCTTTGTTAGTTCTGATACACAAAGATATGGATTGCTTGTTTGCATGAACTGAAGGAAGCAAAATGAATTTCAGTTCAGCCAAATAGAAAGACATAACCTAAGAAAAAGAATGCAGAACATAATTGGAGAATGTATAGTACCTACCTGTGTACTTACAGCTTTACCAGTGAGTTATAGACTCTGAAAAGAACTTGGCAATCTTTGAAGCCAACCAGCTAAACATGTACTCCTTATTCAGTATTATGGCCAAGACCAGTAGTGTAATCCTTATGGAAGCTATTAGTTGCAGCAAGAAATTAAAATTACTTCTGTACTTCTGTATGTATGACCAGTTTCTGTCCAGGTCTAGCGTCCATAATGTGTGTAGTATGTTGATAAATTGGAGCAGGTTCAGATATAGCCATCAGATCACTGAGAAATTAGAAAATATGCTTTGTGATAAAAGGTCTTAAGGATCTTAACCTACACAGTTTATAAAAGAGAAAATATGTTGATCATCCTGTTAGTGTTTTTATTTGCCACCAACCTCTTATAAGGAAGGTTTCCTAGGTATACACTCAGCAGTCCAGGCCTGTACAGTGAATTTTCCTGGAAGTTATATTGAAGGAAAGTATAATATGCATAAATATGACTAAAAGACCAAAAGGATTTAAAAAAAAAAATTTGAATTTTTAAATTTTAAATAGTGACAGATAGGAAACAGAGCAGTTCTGTAAACAGCTCTTCTGCACCCTTACAGGTCCTTTTCTCAATCAAATAAGGAGCCTTCTAGGTTTCAGAAAAGTCTCTGCAGGTCCCTCGGGTCCTTAGGAAGAAACCTAGCTAGCTGCTAGCTGCTTCTTTCAGAGTCTCTTGGACTTCATGTGAGCTAGAGACTCTCAGCTTCTTGCTGTGATTCCCTCTCTAATGACCTCTCAGAAACACGGTGCAGCCTGGAAGCACTTCCCTGCTAAGCAGGCTCAGTCTCTCCCTGGGGACTGGGCTCAACCTGTCATCCCTCCTGATTGTTAGTGGTGTTAAAGAAATGATACAACACTCGGCTGAGAAGTCAAAGAGTGCATCACACCAAGATTGAAGATTTGTGAGTAGGAAGTAGATAATCTCAGACTAAAAATAGAGTCATATTTAAACAATGAGTACAGCAGACCAATAAAATAGCTGGCCACAGAATATTCTTCATATTTCTAAATTTCTAAATCAAGATCTAGGATACTTTTATATAGTTCAAAGAAAAGAATTATTTTACATTCTTCAACCTATATTATGCAGAACTGTAAAGTTACATCATCTAAATATCAAAATATTTAAAATGTCAAAGAGTATGATAGATTTTTTATTTATACTTTCTAATGTTTTGCTATTGTCTTCAGTGCTTGTGAACAGTGGCAAAATCTTAAAATTCCCACTGTAAACACTTCTGCATTTTCTGAAACCTTTTACACAAGTCCGTTCTGAAAGCTATAGACTACTGTCTTTATTACTATTCTAACGCTTACTCTGAAATGGTGAGATGTTGTAGATAGAAACCAGTACAGAACTTACCCCATAGCCCTCACAGTATGCCACATCACATCATTATGTATTTTCTACATATAGCAATGAATCTGCTCAATATGTTCAAGTACTTGCCAAAATATTTGAGTATTTGAGAAGGCAGCTATAAAATAGACCAATAAATGAATCTTCAATTTAAGTTGCAGTATCTTATGAAGGGAAGAGACATAAAAAATATTTTAATTTCTTAAGAGTAAACTTTTTTATTATACTACAGACACAAATTGTCCCCATGCAACCTTGTAACTCTAAATTATTACTTTTTGATGTACATGAGAATATAATAACAGTAATTTTTCCTTATTACACATCTATGTAAACCTTTGTGGTTGACATAAGTTTCTGATTAAAAACTCCCCCCTAAAATATTTAATGTTTCATAACAAGTTTGATTCCATCCAAGACAGAACTGTACCACATTTTCTTACACAAACCAGGCTTCCTGATTACTAAAAGAATGTGGTTTTTTTTCCCTATTTGAACATAATTTTCTCTAACTGTTGTTCATTACCCTGCTGTTTAGTTAACAAAAATCACAGAGCAATGATCCACAAAGTTTAAGTAAGTTTTCTGGTGATAAAATTCGGGGGCATTTTTTTCAGCTGCTGATTACTTCACAAGCAGTGAACCCCCAATTTCTTATTTACAGGAACATTCACATTGTAGGAGTGCAAATGCTTTGTGGACTTTCTAATCATGAGACCAAAATGTTGTCCTAGTATGCCATTTTAAAGAAACTCCTTGTCCATGAAGAGTCTGGTCAAAATCTGCTAGCCAAATACTGAAAGAAAAAGAGAAATAAGCAATGGGGTATAACTCTGTATTTTCATTTTAGGACTCCTGCTGCAACTTTAAGCAAATGAAAAAAAAAGACATGAATATCATTAGCAACTCTATGATTTTTTTAATAAAGTATCTTAATGAAAAATGTCTATTTCAGAAAGATTCTTTTTTGCCCAAAAGTCTGTGCTGTCAGAATTCCTTTTTTTTATTTTCTGCATTTTCAATATATTTTTGTGCTTTTAATTAAAAGTATTATCAAAATGCTTGAAAATGTTATATTTAGCAGAACTTCGTGTTCACTAACACCACTGGCATATTCACTAAATGTTCATTTATAAAAAGAGGAAAGAAAAGAAAAAGTCTGATTCAAAATCCGTGATATCACTAACATTTGATATTATCATTTCTCACAGGAAGCAGCCTCTTTTTTTTTTTTAGGTGATGAAACACAAATGAGGTAGATCTTTCCTGCTTTGCAGCTACTGTTAATATGAACAAAACGTACAACAGTTTTTCTAGTACCAGCTTTTGAACAGGTACACTTTGTTTTCTTGCTAGTGCTCACTGTCTCCTAGGAGATGAATCACATTGTCAAGGCTATGTGAAGCTAAAAATCAAGACAGAAGTTATTAACTGGCTGAGGCTGTTCTTAATATCTACCTTCCCCTCAAGCAAAGCAGGGAATCTGAATAGTAAGAGCAAGAACATAGACACGGAAAGGAAAGAAGAATTAATCCAGCCATCTGTTTTGCATCTAACTGAATGAAAGAATACCAGGATAGCAGGAAATTCAAGTAGAAGAAGGAAAAAAAAAAAGAAGACTTCATAAAATAAAAGCAATTAATAAGTAAGGAGAGCATTTTGCAAATCATAAAGAGCACCATGAGTTAAGTAAGTAGCACCATGAGGTAGTACCACAGAAACAGCAGGACTCTTGAGACCTCAGCACGCTTCAGGTGCTGTAGGTCTGTTCCACAGCATCAGACACCTGCACTCATATCTCCTGTGACTGTGGCTCTCCTATCCACCCACCTTTCCCTTGGGCTAGAAAATTCTCAAGATGGCTTGTCGAGAGCCAGAGGACCTGGAAGGCACCTGTAGGGAGGAGACCAAGAAACTGTGGCCTAGCATCCCAAGAAAGCTGCCCGGAAAACATCGAGAAAAGCAGGATATGTTTGTTTAGAGTTTTTATTTTTACAGAAGTTAATGGACTCCAGAGCATTCTCACAAGACATTTCTGTTTGACAAATCAATATTTTCCAGTGAAAAATTGCTCCATTTGGGGAATTCCTGGCTAGGATTATTTAGGCTGGTTTTCAAGAAAAACAGACACTTTAAATATTAGCTGTTCCACTCACTTTTTGATATGAAAAATTTTGAAGTGCCTGAAGAATAAAAAGAAGCAATTGTCAACTGTAGTGATGCATTACTATTATGTTTTTGAGAAGGTTTATACAAAGAAGTATGATTTTTCTCCTTTTTGCTCTGAAGTAATTTTTCACTAAATGCATTAGTCCTCCTGACGAATGATATTTTGTAAAATGTGGTGGTTTTCCTCTCATGTTTGTGTTGTGCCCTCTTTTTCTCTCTCACGCATACATATACAAACAAAGCCACGTGCACATACATGCACTTGCACACTCCTGCCTGCTCTTCCAGAGGCTTAAATGACAGCCAGTCTTCTTCCAAAATCCACCATTTTGTAAGAATGATACATTTTCTTTTTCCCCACAGCACTAAATGACTCAAAAAGAGCCTGCTTCAACATAGCTGTCATTGCACTGCCTTGCATTTCTGCCCACTTGCCCAGTTTGCAAAGGGGAGGGTGACGAGAAATCAGGAAGGATGAGTGGGTGGTGGTGGTTGGTTTCTATTTGGAGGAAACTATTTGGAAAACTGTAGAGTTCTTTTATCTGTCAGTGATATAACAGAGTCTGACATGCCTAGCAGTAGGCAGAAGCAGCTGTCAGTAGTAGTATAATTTATTAGTATCTCTTTTTGAATAAGAGGGCTGACAGACTAACATGGGAGCAAAGGGGAAATCTGCCAAGTCATCAGCTTGCACTGCAGGCCTAGACTGCCGATAGCCCACTGTGGAGCATACACAACATTAAATATGTATTGATTAATTCAGTGGCACAGTCCACTGACTGCATTGTCAGTGATAAGGAAAATGGCTGAGGTATTGCTTCCTCTTCTAGCTGAGAGAGTCCCATGCCCAACACACTGACTTCCAAAATCCTCACCAGGAATAGCTAGAGTTGTCCACAAACAGCATGGCCTGGAAGAACATTTTTTTTGTGCATGTTGTAAAGCAAAAACAAATTGACAATTAAAAAAAAAAAGGTGTGATGGATGAAGAAAGTGATTTAAAAACCACACAAGTAGTAATTATTACCTAATAATTATACAGTAAGAAAATCGATTTGATTGATGACATTGTGCTGCTGCTGTTTAGGATCTAGAGTGAGTATCATCCAAAAAAAAAGAGGAAATCAATTGTCTGTGCTTATTAGATGAATATTAGAAAATGGTAGTGAACAGAAAACACCTGCTTTTTTAGTTCTTACTGCTGCTTTGGGAAGTGTCAGAAGGAAGGTGACTCAAGAGCACTCCTCAGAGTGCCCCTGCATAGCACCACACATGGGGTCCAATCCAACATATGCTTGTGGTAGCTACTAAATACTGTTTAAAAAGACAATAGTTAACATCACTGTTAAAAAGCCAACATTTCCTCACATTAGTTCCTGCAATATGTAAGTTGTGTTTGTGGCTGTTTTTTTGGGGGGAGTTGTTTTGAGGGAGTTTTGGTCTTTTTTTTTTATCCTGTAGCAGTTCATGAACAAAAAGTAACTATAGTAACTCCATGGTAACAACTGGTAAATAATAACGTCTTAATGGTGAAGCCTGAATGTGTTATACTGAGGGACAATCAAAATATAAAAGACCAAGCAATTTTTAGGAATTTATGTCTCCAAGTATCATGAACATGATTGCAGTCAAGAGCTGCTTCAGTACTTCAGGTTCATTATCTTAAAGAGTTTATCGTGAGCCTTTTAAAAGTCTTTGCCATGCAACAGAGAAAGAGAAACTGAATTAACAACTGCCTCAACTTGATAATGAAGCCAAAGAACAATTCCTAATTCAATCTATTGTTAATTGATACTGTGCTATTAATGTTGGAGAAAAAGGTAACAGCGATTTAGGGGAAGGTTTAAGTGGTAATGGTTTTGTTCAGATTCTCCATGGTCCTACAAAAAGAGTGAAGTCTTATGCTGAAGCATTTTTGTACAATTATCTCCTTTTAATCTTCTCAGCTGGTGGAAAATATACATCTTTAATAAGAACTACACGAATCGTAATTTTATGCAGCTAAGAGCTGAAAAATGCATTTCAGTGAAATGCATGCAAAGATTTTACTGATCTTAATAGATGAGTAGGTTCGACTTGCACTTGCTGGACTTTCAGAAATAGGTGTCTATATTAACATTTCTGCACTGGACTCTGCTTTCCCCTCTACCCTCTCCCAATGATAGAAAACCAAAGGTACTATTTAGTAATCTTGTCAATTAAATACATGAAGAAACCTGATTATAATTTAATTTTAATTGGAATATTGGATTTGTTTTTCAAACAAACAAAAAAAAGTGAGAAATTTTAAAGCCTCTTTTTATGTTGAACATTTTGCTCATATTTTACAGCTCAGCTTCATAGTTATGTAAACCTTRGAGATTATATTAAACTTTCCTGGGAACATGTTATTCAATAACTAATAATTTTAGTTTCCTGCAACTTCCTTTGAAGTAGTTTGTACTGGTGACCATTCAATAGAGTGTTTGTCACTGAACCTTTGACCTGATCTATTGTCTCAGTTCCTGTATTGCTAGACTTACATATATTTCAGATTAATATTAATTGATTTGTTGTACTGTGAATGTTGCACAACTTTTTTCATACACTACATATGGGAGGAAAGAGCTTTCTGTATCTGACACACAGCTGTCAAGTGGTTCTTGTCAGTGTGTAGGGGTCTCCTGAGATATTTAATGGCAGTGTTGTCTCCCAATGGGCAGATTATAGATTATCCTATGGAAATGCTAAATAATCTGAAATGCATACTCTTAAAGACATACAACTTTGTTCTCCATATGTACCGTATTCAGAAATTCTAAATCAACCTTTCTCTTTGGGATGGAAGTGAAGTCTCTATTCTGGGAACATTATAGGCTTTGCAGAGACAGAGATGGTGCCATTACCAATCTTTCATATGTATAGGCACTTCTGAAGCTGAAATGTGACACAGAGTGTATCATCAGCCTCATTGAGAAGCAACAGTCTGTGTAAAAATACCTTCTTGTACAAAAATATTTTTCTGCAGCTAATAAGAATATTCAGATTTGATTTCAGCCTCCCAAAAACTTTTAGAAAATTCTTTTGTAGTCTCAGTTTTGTGATCACATCTTAATTCTGGTGTGTGCTTTAATCTCTAGACTACTGAAAAACAAATGTAAGAAACAATATAATAAAAACCCACACTAGAAATATTGCCTTAGCTTTATAGCATAAGGGAAAAAGAACATTTGGTTCTGAAAATTTTCAGAAGTAATTTTCTCAAGGATTTCATTGTAAAAAAAAAAAAAACAAACTTTATTCCAGAACCGTCAAAGCTTGAATGGAATCCTAAAAACTACGCAAAGATAGAATGTTCAATTAATTTATTATTCTTACTAGGAAAAAATATATAGCAGGCAAGGGAATGGTGATTATAATATGCCAACTAACAATCTCTCCTGAATCCAGAGCAAGTCAGATACCATAAGAGTAAAAGAGCATTTTTTTTCTTAACCGTGTTATTTAGGGACCTTAACAAATGGGTCACTGGTCCCATCATCATAGTTAATGTTAGGTTATGTGATAAAAGGCTTGTCTCCACACACATGAAGGAGAACACGATCCCAATGGTGGGCCGGGGCATTCCAATGCCCCAGTCAGACGTATGAACCCCTGCCCTGGACCCCCAGGGCTATCCTAGGGCACTCTCAGCCCCGGGGTCCGGGGGACACCCCACATCAGAAGTCAGCAGGGACAGCTTTCAAAGGCATCTCACAGGCTGGGGGGTGTGTCACTGCTTAGGGGTACAGGGAACAGCATTGGGAGACTGAACAAGACTGGTCATGGGATGTTTAGGGGAGAAACTGAAGGTGGAGAAAAGGAGGGATCAAGGTCATTTCGGAAGGAACAGGCACAGTAAAATAAAGGGATAAGGGGATAAAAGTGGCTGGTCACATGTTAACTGGTGCTGGTCAGTACGTGTATCTGGCTGTGTCCTGAACCTGATCAGCATAGTCTGTCCTCTCTTCTTATTAAAATCCATGTCTAAGTCATTTCCTGGGTGAGGGAATCTGTATTCTGTGCCTCTGTGTGTGTGTGTGTGTGTGAGTGCCAGCATGGGACCATGGGTCAGAGGGGCCGTGTGTCTGGGGGTCAGCAACTGGAGAGACCAGGGTGCATGTGCATGGTGTGGGTGCTTATGTCAGTGTGTGAGCACTAGGAAACATCAGACTGGAGTATCCAGCAAGCAGGATAAGAGACTTGGGAGCCAGGTATTAGAGGTGCCCTAATTCTGGACTGGGTGCTGGAGAGACCAGAAGGTCTGCTTGTTGGCTACTGGAGGGACCAGGAGGTTCAAGCCAGTGACTGGGGAGTCCATGGGGTTTGGGGTTCAGCTCCTGGTGCGGCCATGGGTCTGGGCCAGCTACTGGAGAGACCTGTTTAGATGTCTCCATGCAACTGGGAGAACAGGGGATCCTGGGGCCAGCTGCTGGGTCTCTAAGACCAGTTACTGAAGGCATCCACATTGTAGATATTTATATATATGTATATATATTCTGCTAATGGGCTTTTATGCTGAGAGGAGGGAACAGCATGAAACTGTTGGTGCTGTCTGCATTTGAGCAAGTGCTGTGTTTTCTGTCTGTGTTGATCTGTGTGGCTGAGCATGTGTGTATGTGTATGTGTGCCCCTTGGGACCACACACTCAGCTTCACTCCTAGCTGGACCTGGGGACATGGAGCTGCAGCAGCCTTGCCTCTGTGAGAGCACCAGATTCAGTAACTTCTAACAGTTAAGACCCATGGGAAAAATGTACAATTTAAATGTTATTGCCTTCCTTCCAAGAAAAAACAGAAGAATTTCTTGTAAATTGGTTTTACGTGGATGCTGAGAAATCTTTGCTTAACCAGAAAATCTCTTTTGTAAATAATGACTTCAGAGACCTTGAGGCAATTTATAGCTGGCCAAAATGCACATACAAACAGATTTAAAGCAAGATGTTAAGTCTCCAGGGGCCCAGTCCATGAAGGTATTTAGTAGTTAAGTTTTCCTTAGGGGGGTCAATGTAGACATCAGTTATTGGGGAAGACAGAGTGTATATGTCCTATCATTGATTAGACTAAGACTCCTCAGGGTGTGTGGGTATTGTCCTGGGAAGACTCATTTTTGAAGACAGCATTCAAACCATCAGCTAGAATGAGGCCTTATTGCAGCAATGTATACTTACTACCCATTTTAATTTCTCAGAGCTTTGTATGGAGCTTGAGATCAGCAGCTATTTGACCTCAGAGTTACAACAACTTGTCTTTGTAAGAGGATGCACACCTATTTGATCCATTTTCTGTCATCTTCGTGATAATAAACTCTCTCTGGGTGAATATAGTCTTCCCAGTAAGGTTCCCCTGTGCAGTTCAGGAATCCATGTTTATACAAAGACTTCTTTCTTGTATATCCTTCCTGTTGTTTCTCTATCCAGTGTAAATAATTCAGGCTCAAACTGCTCATTGTGTATAAAGAAAATTGAAGAGAAAGCTCCAAGCTGTCTGAGATGCTTAGATGCTCAAGGGATTCTTTAATTGTCATCTGATCCCTCTGAGATACGGGCAAATAACCTACATCCCAAGTACAATGCACCATCATTCCCAAATGTATACATTATTTTATGAGCTTACACCAAGTGTGACAATTTCAGTGCATATAAAAAAAAGTCATGACTGAATAGCCCTTGAGACCCACCCTACATTTTCCTTTCATGAAATTATTGCAATGAGAATACACAGCTATATTCTCTTCAGACTTTCCAAAAAAAGGATTTTTTAAAGGATGATTTCTACAACAGAAAGTCTCTGCACAGCACTGCTTTATTAGTTCTCTAGCACACTTTTATCAGCTTCCTCCTGAGAGTAACTCTATTACTATTTCTCTTTGGACAAGCACAACCTTTCCTTATAATCCTAAGGTCACATAGCTCAGTTGAGTGCTTAGCTTTGCGTCTCTTTGAGCTGAGTCTATACCTTGGCTATGAAATAACCTTATCCTTGGTGATTGGCTGATTTGAAAGGGCTTCCCTTTCCAGTCAGTTCTGGGTACATCCCATAAATGTAGGGAAGCTTGTAAACTTCTTCACATACTTAGCTGCAGATAAGGGGCAATTTGTTTCAGTAGGACAGGACCAGGGGTTTTCAAAGGGAAAGGAAGAGTTAAGTATCTGTCAGGGTGAGCATCTCTAAGTGACATCCCTTGCATTCCTCCTTCCTGGCTGTTGGCCCTCACAGCTGCCACCAGAGATGGGACATATTTGCCTCTTGGTACTCCTTTCATCTTTCCTTGCTGTGGATGTGGTTACACCATGCTGTTGGGTTTTATCACCTGTGTTCATAGGTTGTTGCTGTCTTTTTTTAGATCTAGAATTTGTGCAGTCTCTTGGCTGTCTATCACTTTTAGGTCAGGCACATTTCTTCCTTGTTGCTTTTGATGAGGTAACTTTTACTGTTCTGTAGCTATTACTGTCAATACATTAAACTGAAGATGTCATTCTGATAGGGGACACAGAAGGAAAGGGAGGGAATTCCTAAATTTTTAAACCCTGGGAGAGCTACCATAAAATTTGTGTTTAAGATTCAGAATATTTCTGATCTCCTAGTTCCTTTCAAGAAATTAGAAACAAGCCCAGTCCTCTTTCTGCCTTCTTCAGTATACTTACCTGACAGTGAGAGTCTGGAATTTCAACAAATTGTTTGGTACCCGTTTTTCTTCCCTCTTTCTTTCTCAGAATGGGAATATCTCATTTGAGATACAATATCTTCAGCACTTGAAGATATTGCAATATTGGAGAATGCTTCCAGGTTAAAATTAATGGTTTTCCTATTTTCCACGGTTTTAAATTCAATGTAATTTTTTATCTATTTCTGTTAGATAGTTCTCAGTCTTTTTCAGATTCCTCTGAAATCCATTCCTCTCCATTATGCCTTGCCATCCTTTCTTTATGTCTTGTTGTGAGACTCCCTGGATAAGGATATAGCTCAATTCTTCGATGATAGAAGAAAGGCAAGCTACTTTAGAGGTTTCAAGTGTTCACTCCAAAAAAAAAAAAAAAAGATTCTGACACAAATTAAAGGTGGTCAGAAGTTCTTATTGTAAACATCAGAGGGACTAATTTCAGCTCTTTTCTTCTGCTCTCACTTTAGAGGGACTGAACAAAAGGAGCTTACAGCTCCTGATAAAACAGTTTGCTATCCTCTTCACTTTTGCAACCCAGAAATGGTAGGTAAACTATAGTTTAGATAACTGTGTTTAAATCCTGTGTCCAAAGTAATCCCCGTAGTTTCTGTAATAAGTAATTCCAGATTTTCTACCTCACACCTCTGTGAGGTGTAGAGACGCAGTTCTGTACTAATTCATATACACCATTTCCTCTTCTCTTGCATTGTTTCCTATGTGATCATATGCAGGTTTGCCTTAATAGCCCCAAATTGGTAATATAAAGAAAAAAATATTCATCTAAAAAGAGCTCTCTGATAATATATACAAGCAGCTCTTTTATGCAGTTATATTTTCAGCCACTTGAGTCCTTTGATGTTTTTTACATTTTTCAGATTGTTTATAACAGTGCTAACAGAACACTTCAAACTCCAGATGAAGAGTAAGCCTGAGGGCCTAGTGGCAGCAAGCCTGTGAACTAAAATTAGACCACTGTGAAGTGCATGTTTGTCATCATTTAGAACTATGGTGAACCAACAGTTACCCATTAAAAGTCATTGTCAATACATAAGATATTTGTAAAGGCTTCACTATATTTTGGATCAAAGCCAGTAAAATATTTCTGGTATAATTTTACAGTCTTTTAAAGAGTCATTTAAAGTTTAAAGTTCATTTCAAAAGAAATTCTTAGCAGATTCAAAGAATCCTTGCTTAAATCTAAAGCAATTATCTTTTAATTTCCACTCTTTTTTCCAATTATTGTTTCTGTCCTTTAATATTATCCAAAACAAAATAAAATACAATAAAAGATAATATTCTAATTTATGGAATCGGGTATTTTTCCATTATTGCTTTGATAGCTTCTGCATAATTTTCTATCAAACAATCTGTGCATTTTTATTCTTTCAATACACAACATATATAATCACTGTACTAATGTTGGATCTTCAGTGTATTCACATTTTGAACCTTTAATGCATTCAAGCAATATAATTTGTACATCAGACTGAGTCTAAATTTTAAGCTATGTGTTCATAGTTCATAAAACTTCATTACAATGCATTTTTAGATCAGCTAAGCTGATGTTCTATATATCAAAGTCCCATTGACCTCCTATATAACGAGGTCCCTAATGTGCTCACATTTGACCAACCACTTTACTTTACATTCTTTTTAAAAAAAAAATAGCAGCTGTATGCTGTAGATCAACCAAATGAAAGATCAAGGTGCCACCAATCCCCCAGAATCTTTCTATGGTAGGGTTTCATTTATACGAGATATGCCAAAATGATCCTAACCTGCAACACAAATTCTCTGTTGCAGACAACTTCTTAATCATGACTAAAAGATCCATTCATAACCATAAAGTAACTGATTAACATGAGCGTTAGTATGTAAGCAAGATTAGGTTTCTGAGAAGCAGAATTGTCTAGCTAATCTCATATATTAGAATCAAAGAATCATAGAATCATTAAGGTTAGAAAAGAYCTCTAAAATCATTGAGTCCAACCATCAACCCAACACCACCATGCCCACTAAACCATGYCCCTAAGCACCTCATCTACATGTCTTTTAAATACYTMCAGGGATGGTGACTCHACCACTGCCCTGGGCAGCCTGGTCCAATGCTTAACCACTCTTTCAGTAAMGAAATTTTTCCTAATGTCCAATCTAAACCTCCCCTGGCACAACTTGAGGCCATTTCCTCTCGTCCTATCGCTAGTTAGGAGAAGACACCAACACCCACCTCGCTGCAACCTCCTTTCAGGTAGTTGTAGAGTGCGATAAGGTCTCCCCTCAGCCTCCTCTTCTCCAGGCTAAACAGTCCCAGTTCCCTCAGCCGCTCCTCRTMAGACTTGCTCTCCAGACCCTTCACCAGCTTTGTTGCCCTTCTCTGGACATGCTCCAGCACCTCAATGTCCTTCTTGTAGTGAGGGGCCCAAAACKGAACACAGTATTTGAGGTGCGGCCTCACCAGTGCCAAGTACAGGGGCACGATCACTTCCCTACTCCTGCTGGCCATGCTATTTCTGATACAGGCCAGGATGCTATTGGCCTTCTTGGCCACCTGGGCACACTGCTGGCTCATATTCAGGCGACTGTCAACCARCACCCCCAGGTCCTTTTCCGACAGGCAGCTTTCCAGCCACTCTTCCCCAAGTCTGTAGCGTTGCATGGGGTTGTTGTGGCCCAAGTGCAGGACCCGGCACTTGGCCTTGTTGAATCTCATACAGTTGGCCTCAGCCCATCGATCCAGCCTGTCCAGGTCCCTCTGCAGAGCCTTCCTACCCTCGAGCAGATCAACACTCCCRCCCAACTTGGTGTCGTCTGCAAACTTACTGAGGGAGCACTCAATCCCCTCATCCAGATCATTGATAAAGATATTGAACAAGACCGGCCCCAAAACGGAGCCCTGGGGACACCGCTCGTGACCGGCCGCCAACTGGATTTCACTCCATTCACCACAACTCTCTGGGCTAGGCCRTCCAGCCAGTTTTCTACCCAGCAAAGAGTACACCTGTCCAAGCCGTGAGACACCAGCTTCTCTTGGAGAATGCTGTGGGAGACAGYGTCAAAGGCTTTACTGAAGTCCAGGCAGAACACATCCACAGCCTTTCCCTCATCCACTAGGCGGGTCACCTGGTCATAGAAGGAGATCAGGTTGGTCAAGCAGGACCTGCCTTTCATGAACCCGTGCTGGCTGGGCCTGATCCCCTGGTTGTCCCACACGTGGGTTGTGAGCGCCCTCAAGATGAACCGCTCCATAATCTTCCCTGGCACTGAGGTCAGGCTGACAGGCCTGTAGTTCCCCAGGTCCTCCTTCCGGCCCTTCTTGTAGATGGACGTCACATTGGCAAGCCTCCAGTCGTCCGGGACCTCCCCCGTTAACCAGGACTGCTGATAAATGATGGAGAGTGGCTTGGCAAGCTCCTCCGCCAGCTCCCTCAGCACTCTCGGGTGGATCCCACCCGGCCCCATGGACTTGTGAGCGTCCAGGTGGCGTAGCAGGTCGTTCATTTCTTCCTCTTGGATTATGGGAGGTTTATCCTGCTCACCGTCCCCATCTTCCAGCTTGGGGGGCTGAGTACCCTGAGGATAACTGGTCTGAATATTAAAGAGTGAGGCAAAGAAAGCATTAAGTACCTCAGCCTTTTCCTCATCCTCGGTGGCAATGTTCCCCCCCACATCCAATAACAGATGGAGGTTGGCTCTCTTTTTGTCTTTAATATATTTGTAAAAACATTTTTTGTTCTCTCTAACAACAGCGGCCAGATTGCGTTCTAGCTGGGCTTTTGCCTTTCTGATTTCCTCTCTGCATGACCTGACGAGATCCCTGTACTCTTCTTGAGTCACCTGCCCCTTCTTCCAAGAGTGGTAAACTCTCCTTTTTTTCCTGAGTCCCAGCAAGAGCTCCTCGTTCAGCCAGGCCGGTCGTCTTCCCCGGCCGTTCTTCTTACAGCCCATGGGGACAGCCTGCTCCTGCTCCTTCAAGACTTCCTTCTTGAAGAACGTCCAGCCTTCCTGGACCCCTTTGCCCTTCAGGACTGYCTCCCAAGGGACTCTCTCRACCAGTGTCCTGAACAGGCCAAAATCCGCCCTCCGGAAGTCCATGATAACAATTTTGCTGGCCCCGCTCCTTACTTCACCAAGAATTGAAAATTCTATCATTTCATGGTCACTAAGCCCAAGACGGCCTCTGACCACCACATCTCCCACTTGGCCTTCTCTGTTTGTAAACAGCAGGTCGAGGCAGGGCACCTCCCCTGGTAGGCTCACTTACCAGCTGTGTCAGAAAGTTGTCTTCTGTTTGCCAGTTATCTCTGGCAAATGTTTTATCTCTCATAGTGAGTAGTCTCTGATAAGAAAGAGGATGGAGAAAATAACATAAAATAAGATCTATTTGACCAACTTTGCATCAAGAGAAAAAATATTTCTCAAACTTCTTACAGACAACTGTAAGAAGCCTTTAAACAGGAAATTTATTTACAGTAATTATGTTTATGCAAATTAGTGAATATCTGATTCATAGATACAGAGACACACAGCTGAAGACCAGGGGAAGACCACAACCAAGGATGCAAATCCTTTGCACCTTTAAACGTTTTATTTCCCAAACTGGAGTAAAACGTACTCTTCGATAAAGAAATCTAACCTCTCCTAGGAAGATTTCAGCTGAAAGTAACACCAGCTCTCTAGCACTATATTTAATACCTTATTACCTCATGGCTAGGAAATTGCATCTTATTTCAAGGTTGAGTTTGTCTAATTTTAGTTTTCAGCCCCTGGATCTTGTTACGTGTTTGTCATCAGCCGTGAAGAACCTCTGTTCACTAATATTTTTTGCCATGTGTTCCTTTGTTTAGCGATTGAGTCACCTCTTGAAGTTCTCTTTGATAAAGTAAAACTTTTTAAGACTTATACCATAATATTTATTTTCCAGTCCAGGGAACTTTTCTTTTGTAATATTTATAAATCATTCTGATATTCCATATTTCCTTTAAAGAATGGGCATAAAAATTAGACACAGCATGGTATTCCAGTGGGTACAATAGCTTTGCTACAAAATGACCAAAGTGGGAGCATTTCCCTGTGTATAAATTTTACTCCTACTTTTCTATATCCAGGAATCTCATTAATCCTTATAACATTAAAGTAGAAGCTTATGCTGAGATTGTTAGGTCTCTTAGTCACTGCCTTCCAAGACGGTCTTTCATGCTGTCCTTATTTGATTTTCCTTAGTGGAATGGTTTGTATTCAGCTCTTTAATACACCTTTTGCTAGAATGTAACCAGTCTACTACATCTGAGAAGCAGGATGGTCAGTCAGAAGGAATCACACTGATCTGGTGTGAAAGCATGAGTTTCTAGAACTAGAGTAAGCAAGTAGAAGATGGTAACTCATGGAAAACCAGATCTTCCTTACGTAGTCTCCACCATAGTAAATATACATTTGAAATTCTATATACAATGCATGGAAAGAATTGGGTCCCTACTATAGCAATAACAAATCCAGTAAACTGAGCAGGGAGCCTTGTAGTCATAGAATCACAGAACCACAGAATGGTTGAGGCTGGAAAGAACCTCGAGGTCATCTGGTCCAACCCTCCTGCTCAAACAGGGTCACCTAGAGCTGATTGCCCAGGATCATGTGCAGATGATTTTTAATATCTCCAAGGATGGACACTCTACAACCTCCCTGGGCAACTTGTTCCAGTGCTCAGTCACCCTCACAGTAAAAAAAGTGTTCCCTGATGTTCAGACAGAACCTCCTGTGTTTCAGTTTATGCCCATCACCTCAGTCACTGGGTGCCATTGAGAAAAGCCTGGCTCTGCCTTCTTTGCACCCTCCCTTTAGGTATTTATAGCCATTGATAAGATCCCCCCTGAGCTTTCTCTTCTCCAGACTAAACAGTCCCAGCTCTCTCAGCCTTTTGTCATAGGACAGTTGCTCCAGTCCCTTCAACATCGTCATGGCCCTTCATTGGACTCTGTCCCGTATGTCCATATCTCTCTTATGCTGGGGAGTTGTTGTGCTTTAACCCAGCAGGCAGCCAAACATCACACAGCCGCTCACTTACTACCCCCCCCAGCACAGTGGGATGGGAGAGAATTGGAAAAAAAAAGTAAAATTTGTGGATTGAGATAAAGACAGTTTAATAAAACAGAAAAGGAAGGGAAAATAATAATAATAGTAGTAGTAGTAATAATAATAATAATAATGATAATGGTAGAATATACAAAATGAGTGATGCACAATGCAATTGCTCACCACCCGCTGAGCGATACCCAAGCAGCGATTGCTACTTCCTGGACCACGCCTCCTATTTATATACTGAGCATGACATCACATGACATGGAATACCCCTTTGGCCAGTTGGGCTAGCTGTCCTGGCTATGCTCCCTCCCAGCTTCTTGTGCACCTGGCAGAGCATGGGAAGCTGAAAAGTCCTTGACTAGTAGACTACTTAGCAATAACTAAAAACATCAGTGTGTTATCAACATTCTTTTCATACTAAATCCAAAACACAGCACAAGGAAGAAAATTAACTCTACCCCAGCCGAAAGCAGGACAGGAATCCAGAACAGGACACAGCACTCCAGGTGTGCCCTCACCAGTGCTGAGTAGAGGGGAAGGATCACCTCCCTCTACTTGCCAGCAAAACTCCTCCTAATGCAGCCTAGGATACTGTTAGCCGCCTTTGCCGCAAGGGCACATTGCTGGCTTGTGTTCCATCAGAATCCCTAGGTCYTTTTCTGCAAAGGTGCTTTCCAGCTGGCTGGCCCCCAGCATATAGTGGGCCTGGGGTTGATCCTCCTCAGGTGTAAGACTTTGCACTTCCCCTTTGTTGAACTTCATGAGGTTCCTGTCAGCCCATTTCTCCAGCCTGTCAAGGTCCCTTTTGATAGCAGCACAGCCCTCTGGTGTGTCAGCCACTCCTCACAGTTTTATATTAATTAACTAATAGAAAACATCAAGGAGATGGCTGGTTTTAAAGATCACATCTCTACAAGCTTTAGCTACCAAACTGGTAACAAGCACTGTGTAAGGGAAAAAGAGGTCCACAGTTCTGTGAATAACCTTTCTTGAAATTAGTTGTCTATGTCAGGTGAATCCTTTATTATTAAAAAAAAAAAAAAAAAGTAGAGAGATGCCACTTTCTCTCTCCCATTTTCTCTGATCCCACACACCGGAGTTGCAATGAAAGCCATTTACTTAATAAGAGAGAGATAAAAATGTTAAAGTGTTATGGGGATAAATAGTACAACCAAAATAGGTTGGCATTTAAGGAAGTGCTCTTAGTAAACATCGTATCATAAGCAGTTGTACTGTGTTTTCACAGACTGCTTCAAAAGTCATGAGAACCCCCCAGCCTTTTAGCTGAGGTGCTGAAAAGTAAAGAATTTCTGAGTGCTAATTCTTCCTTTTCCCCTCTGTGCATGACCTCAGCCAAAGCTGCCATGGATAGAAGTGTCCTTTCCCATTAAAGAGTAATCAAAAGGATTATGAAAAGAAAAATATTAGGGACAAGGCCAAAGAGCAAGGGACAGACATTAGTTGGTGAAGGTGAAAATGGTACATGTCCATGAATTAATATCTAATGACACATACAAAGATCTATAGTGTGCATTAAATTTAGACCTTCTCTTACTGTTATTCCATGGTGTGAAAGCCTAACGAAGCTCTGAATTTTAACTGAGCATAAATATGTACGAACATATATGATAAGTATATAAATGGGGCTCTATTATCTCTGGTGGTTATTTTAAAGGAATGTTCAGCTTATTCAGATCCTATGGAGAAGCAAACTAAACATTGTTATTTGGTCATATTTGTTCTGAGGGATACTAAACCATGGCTTCTAACAGGACAAACTTAATATAAAATATAGATACTTCTTTTGCAAGGTTTTATTACTCACTCCAGTTATTATTTAGCAATACTGATTGTAACTTACAGCTTGCCTATGCTCTATGACTTTTCTTAAATTTAGCAATGACTTTTTTTTGGTAGTCAAGGATAGTTCTAATCTACAATTTGATTTTCAAAAACAAAAGCGGCGGCTGGGAAAAATGTATCAACAAACAAATAGTTGGCAAAATTCTGTGCATTTCAGCTTAAGATCTAGTGTCTACCAGAACCCTAAATACTCTGATGTCAATAAAACTATTAAAGCCCTTCTGGAAATTGCTGCAGTCAAAGGCAACTCAACTGGTACTTCTCTGTATAATGTGGGATGGCAGATTCCAATCATTGAACATAATTCTCAAATTCTTAACCTACTTAGAACGTAGAAAACAACAGTAAAAATAATGCTCAAGGGTTATTAGCAGCAGTGAAAAAGGCTGTTTTACAACTAATGTTGATCTTCGGTAAAACTGCATTAAATCAAAAGTGTGTCCATTATTTAAAACATATTCAACACAGAGGGAGCAATGCCTGAGATGAATAAACCTTTCCTTCCAGAATGCAACAGACTTCAAAGCTTCAGGTTTTATATTAACCCTTTCAGTGCTTCCAGTGTCTCACTTTGCTGTTGAATAATTTTGTTAGGTTGAACTTCAATAATTTCACCAACAACTGAAAAATTTATGAAATCATAATTATAACTTCCTCTTTTCTTAAACAAATGATAGTATATATTCTGTAATTGAGATGGTAAGTGACTATAAAGGGTCCCACTTCAAATTGTAGAATGCATTTTGATTTGCTTATTATTTTGCCAGAATGTAATCAATTGAGCTGACATTTTCTGTGTTTGATCTCTAGCACACACTCTTACGGGGGGGGGGGGGGGGGAATCAAAATCAGAACATTTCTTCATCCTGTAAGCTCATTATTACTGAGAAGAAACACAGATAAAAATATGTTTATTCCCAATATTAAATTTCTTACATCTATGTATGGAGTTCTAGCACATCTGTGCTTTGTATCTGGAATGTGGCAGTGGATACCTCCACTGCAAAGAACATATCCCTCAGTGGCACACCTATCCAATTTCCTTCAGTTACAAATGTTTGAAAATTGTTGTTGCATGTATTCCATAAGAAAAGTGTAATCAAATTATCTGGTAATTCAGTCAGTTGATCAATTTCTGGCTTCACTGACCTTCACCAGAACAGGGCATGCTCTCAACTATTGCTAACCTTGAGTTCCAGCAGAGCTGTAGCAGTTAACAGACATGTCCCCGGGTTGCAGAAAGGTATGTTATATTGGAAATCCTGCAGGAGACTGTAAGTTTTTGGCTTGCTGGTATGACTAGTGATGGACAGTTGACAGCCTTTTTACTAAACCACTCATACCCCTGCATTATTGGGAGGGAAAATCTTTATTCAATCTACTCAATAATTAAGAATGAATATAACATCATTGCAGTTGACAAGGAAAATACCACACTGAAAGCTTAACTTTAAAACTTGTTGATGACCTGCACAGTAAAGGAGTTGTCAGCATAAGTCTGTGGGATGGAATTTGCTTTTTCTATTTTTCCCTAAGCAAATTGACCTAGGAATTTACAAAACAAAAGTATTATATTGAAAGAACATATCAGCTACAAAGTATATCTCAGATATTTAAGGGTGCCAGAATTATTGTTTTTAAGGCATTAATAACTGCCCCTCTATGGGCAGGGGCTTTATGAAGCAATCTCTAATTCAATATTTCATTTTTTCTTCTCTTTCTTTGATTGGCCTCTGCAATTTGCAATGTGTAGGTTAGGTAGCACAAGAGGGAATGGCACAGACACCCAGTATTTTTCATTTCTTATTTTATTTAACATGCAACTCTTCCTCTGAATGATTCACCACCCCTTTGAGCAGAACACCAGTACTATGACATTTTACTATTAAAATAATAAACCATATTAGCCCTGCTTCTTGGCCGCTCAATTCTTTTTCAACCTTGCTGAATTTAAAATGAAGGAAGCATGTAAAAATAAGTCAGGCTGAAACTCTTTTTGGAGATGTTACTTTGTGTTGGTTTGCTCATTACACATCCAAAAGATAAAATCTGTAGATCCTGAGAGAGTCACTCTAATGTACCTTAAAAAGAAATGTGGTGGTGACTGCAAAATGTAGACATTTTGGGCTGACATTTATGGTATTATGTAGCTCTAGCTGACTTCTTTGGCTAAGTATATAAATAAATACAAAAATAAATTACATGAAGAGTTGAAGAGTGAGTTTAAGTGAATAAACACAATGAACAACTTCTCCTGGGGAAATAATGAGGTTCAGACAAAGTTAATAAGACTTTATAACAGATATCTAATAAAATTGAGTATAGATTTAAATTAACAAAAAATAAATAAAGATTATTGTACAGATATGTGTACTCATCTGTGTTTAATAACTTCATAAATGGTAAACATCACATGTATACACACGTAAAATGCAAAATATTTGCTTTCTAACAGACATCTTAGAATCATARAATCATTAAGGTTGGAAAAGACCTCTAAAATCATCAAGTCCAACCATCAACCCAACACCACCATGCCCACTAAACCATGTCCCTAAGCACCTCATCTACATGTCTTTTAAATACTTCCAGGGATGGTGACTCCACCACTGCCCTGGGCAGCCTGGTCCAATGCTTAACCACTCTTTCAGTAAAGAAATTTTTCCTAATGTCCAATCTAAACCTCCCCTGGCACAACTTGAGGCCATTTCCTCTCGTCCAA
>JAYKAV010000647.1:3002-14764 GCA_035582835.1 Phoebastria nigripes
GGTATTCCATACCATGCAACGTCATGCTCAGTATAAAAACTAAGTGTGGGGGGCGGGGCTCTGGGTCCCGGGATGGGCTCGTGCGTTTCGGGCACGCGTCGGTTCAGCAACGCGTCAGTTCGGCAGGTGGTGAGCAGTTGCATTGTGCATCGCCTGTGTTGTATATTCTATTGTTGTTGTTGTTACCACTGTTATTATTACTGTTCTACTTTGTTTTATTTCAGTTGTTAAACTGTTTTTATCTCAACCTGCGAGTTTTCCTACTCGTGCCCTCCCAATTCTCTCCCCCATCCCACCAGAGCCGGGGGGGTGAGCAAGCGGCGGGCATGGTGTTTAGGTGCTGCCAGGGTTAAACCATGACAAAGCATTTCCACCCTTATTTTCTGGTGCAAACTTACCTCTAAATTGTGATCAGCTGTGTAATGATTTGCAACTGCCCCTGTGCCCATTGAGGTACCCTTACTTAACATCATCTACCTGTGGGATTTATGGGCCTGAGTTAGTTTTCTAGATCATTCTTCTTTGGATAATAGAGGTGAGTAGAAGATTTTTAGTAGCATGTAGGTAGATTTGTTTTTTACTGTTTCTGTTGATTTAAGTGTGTTATGCAGGTTATTGACTCTTTTTATCTTTGTGGTCAGGCCAAGAGGGCACAATGCTAAGTTTTATTGAGAGAAGTGTTGGGATTCAAGGGCTATTTCCTGTATGCCCATGTAACTGCATTTCTTGGCCTGTATTTTTTATTTATAATAGTCATCACATAGTTTCTTTTTCCTGTTGTGTTTTATTCTGTCTTTGCAATGCTCTGTTCCTGTAATAATGCTGGCTTATTCATACTCCTAAGTGTGGTGGGAGTGCTGTCACAAGCAGTAGTGTTTGAGGACAGTTTTAGAAGGATGCTAAATCCCTTTTTCTAAGGAGAAATAAATTATCACAAAAGAAGCTTTGTAAGATGTTCATTGTCTGTTGCGGTTTTRTGACTGGAACAAGGCAACTGTATGGGGCTTTGGAGATCTGAAATTGCAAGTCTGATGTTTTCTGACACATGGCTGCGTTGGGATGTGTGGCTTCAGTTATGACAAGTCATATTGTGTTAAGTCAAGATCAGGTCAGCCTACAAGGTGATGTAATGCTGCAATATTGTGGAAACAACTTAATAGGTCAGACCAGGGAGGGATTCTTGATTTTTCAAGTGCTGATTTCTGATACTACTCTATCATTCAGATCAACATACACAAATTAGCATAGTGGTAATAAGAAGCTATTCTGAAGGCTGGCAGTTGGGATTCAGAGGGAGATGGACAAACAGTCAAGAAACTACCTTTAAACTAAAAAAATAACCACTTGAAATACCAGTCCTAAACAATGCTATATACTGGTCTTTGTTTTGCTTAGGTCCAGTAAGCTGCTTATCTGCTTTAAATGGGAACAGCCTGTGTAAACCCCTAGAGTCAAACTCAAAGCTTGACCCAGCTGTCCCTTATAATGAAATGCTACCAGTAACAAGCTGAGCAGTTTCTGATCTTGTACCTTAAAGTGTTAACATTTAACTGGTCATGGCAAGCCTTTGAAGGTAGCACCCCCTGAAGTGGAAGAAGAGAAAGGCGCATGGCTTTGCCCTTGACATGGTGATGGGTTTCACAGGGTAGCCTGGGGTCCTCTTACTTATTTTTAATGCAATATAAATTCCCTAGCTGGAGCAGAGACAATGCCCCAAACCACTGATATATGTAATGCTGTAATGGCAATAGGCTCTGTTTTGGGAATTATTTTTGCAAAAATTGTGTTAGTGATGTCTCTGAACTGCCTGTCTGCTCCCATCCTGCTCTTTACTATTTTGACAAAAAGTTAAAACCTGACTGTTAAGCTTGATGCCTCTCCAGTGCACAGCAATAGAAGCACAGACATGGCTTCTATATGCGTTTGTTAGATCACRGTTTCTGCACTGCCAAATTAGAGAGATTCCTAAAAGGCCCATCAGGGGACTATACCCAGAGGGGGTATAATGCAGAAAAAGCTCTGTCTTTTATTTTGAAAGAGAAATGAGAAGCAGTGAAAAATAGGTCTTTAGCTTATTGTCCTGAATATAACTCCTGGAAATCTGATTTTACCCCATCTGAAATAAGAGAAAATTAAGTTTTGCTGTGTGCTACCATGGTTATGAGCACTGTGGGGACCTCAGACACTATTCAAGAGGGTAATGAACACACTTTGGAGAGGGGATTGAATGAGATAAGTCTCTCCCTGTTGTGCACCTGACAAGGCACAGATGCACAACAGGGGTAAATGCCTCTCCCAGGGACTGAACTGCTGTGCGCAAGAGCATAGAAATAAGCCCCTTGAACCTATAGCAGAAAATGTAGAAGAGAGGGTCTTTACTATGCTCTGGTCCCTCGTTTCCCCTCCCTTCCCTTGTAGGTTGGGGAAAATCCTGCCCACATATTACTAACATCTCTGAAAATGCTTCTTCTCCTGACTTTGGGTTGTACAGGCCTGGCTTCCCTGCTATAGAAATCAAATGATGCCTGTACCTGAAATTTGCTCTGATGTCCTGGAGATTATTAAGAATGAAGCCTGCAGTTTTTATTCTAACAGCCCTAAGGCAGTATTCTCCTTCCTAGTCTTAAACAGAACAATAAAGCTTTCTATCACCTTTCATGTAAATAACCTGGACTTTACCCTTGGCATTTTCAGAGCTGTAGCTCAGTAAGTTGCCTGTTTTGCTTGATTTCATTGTCACTGGAAGAGCATGTGCTCCCACTGGGGCTTTGCTGTGACTTTTCTAGACAAACAGGCACTGCTCAGGTTAATTTGAACAGGGTTCATGCTATCCCTCAGGAGATGGTGATTTATGCCGAAGTATTAGCTATGTTCTCTTTGTTTTAGGAAAGTAAGTCTAGGAAGAATAAAGCAAACCAGGCACAGAACAGCAGCACTCTCAGCTGCTTGGGCAGTGTGTGGCTCTTCAGTGGGCTTAGTTTGCCATTTAGTTTTGGAAGGATGTTTTGACTAATTGCCATCTTCTGAGGAAGAGGCTTCAGCATCAAGGCTAGTCAGCAGTCTTTATGCTCATGGGACATAGTGTGGGCTGGTAGGGAGAAGGAAAGACCCTAGATAAGCTACTGGACCTCAATATCCCAAATTCTTGGTTCAGTGAAGGATGGATTCATTGTAACTGAATGTCACAGCAGCAAAAAGAAGGGGCAGTGGCGATAACAGAGATGAAAAACGGCTATGCCCATGGGACCAATGCTCACTGACCAGCTGATCTCCCATTTGCCTGCAGTCACTGGTATTTTCTCTGTGTGCCAGCCATAGGAGGTATAGGATGGAGAAAAGAGAGAAGGAAAAAGGAATAAAAGCATATCTGCGTTATGCCTTAAGTACTACAAGTTTCAGTGACTTTGACAACAATCTGTATTGCTTATTGTCAGATTATTTATATTCTTGTAGTATCTTGCCCAGTATCTTGTGATTCCCTGATGAAGTAGCAGGGGAATGTTGGTCTCATTTCCCTATATCAAGCAGACATTATTTCTGTTTCGGGGTGGATGAGAGGAGACAGAAAACATTGAAAGTTTCTTGGTGTGGCAAGATTGGCAGAAAATATTGGTTTTGACACAGAAAAGGAGAACAACCTTGTTTACATTTTGGATTTTGTTGATAGATTTTTTTTTTTTTTAAACTTGAAGTGAATCTCTGCGTGAGAGAGTGGGTTAGTCTGTGGGTGGATGGAGTACCTTTATGACAGTGGTTTGTATGATTGTGTGATTTCAATCATGAAATCAATGACAAAGAAACAAAAAATCTTGTATTTTTGTTTATTTTTAAGCCTGACTTACTAAGGCATTAGAGGTCATGAGCTCTGTGTAAGTATCTATACATTTTCCCCCCTTAAACCAGCAAAAGTTATTAATTCAATGAGATCTGGCAATGGTATAGAGTTTTCAAAGTTTCATAAAGTTCTGTAAGTTTTGTAAAATCAATCAGCCAGGTAGAGGAGAGAGCGAGAGATCCTATTTGTACCTTTAACTGAAGAGAATAATGTTGTGTTATCTATGTCCTATATGGTTGGGGACTGGTACTAATAAATCTCTGAAGGGAAAAGCTTTATTTACATGTTAAATACCATAACAGGAATTATTAGTCATAAAGTTGTAGGAAACAGTTCTGTAGCTGAGGGGATGACTTGTTGGGGTGATATGCTTCCCCGTCCCACTAGATACACTTCATAGGAAGGAGTGAAACTTTCTGTGAACGTAGGTATGTGTGGTAGTATGTGAAGTATGAGTCCAGTACCTGGTTATCCACTTCTGTTTTTATTACCTTGCAGTTTTCCCTGCCTTCTCACTCTTTTCTAATCTCTCTAGCCATAATCATCCACATGTGTCTACTAATGTACTACTTACATGAGCAGGCATCAGAGGTGGAAATAGGTGCTCCGTGATGAATGCTGTATTTTGTTCTCCAGGGCATCTAAGTTTAATGTTTGTTGTCTTTGTTTTCCCTGTCTTGTTGCAGGCTGGAATAAGTCCATCCATCACGTCTGCTGTTGCCTTTGACATCCTGCCGCTGAAACTGCATCCGTTTTCCCAGAGCACTCCGACAGGCTTAGACTGCGTGGGCTGGAAACGGCGCATCTCCTCTCCTGGTGTGTACACTAGTCTTAGTTGGACATGAATTATGAGAGAATTAAGCTCTGGTTTACTGAGTATGGAAACTATGTGATAAGCATTCTAACCTATTTATGTGGAATACTGCATCCATTTCTGAGCAGAAATCTGCTCTAGAGTTAATTCTTTCACATGCTTTTCATATTCTGGTTTGTTTTCTCCCTGAGCGAATAACCAGGGTGCTGTTTAAAGGTCAGATTTTTAGTGAAGAAAAGATCACTAATGGCAATGATAGTGTGCTTGTGTAGAAACATTGTGTTGTCTCACGAGAACTCTGTCTCACCTAGGATGATGTCATRTATATCACACTCTTGAATTAGGTTTCTGCAGATGAAACAGACACTCTGCCTTGTGTTTGCTGGAGATCACTACCATAGGTATGCTGAGGTTCCTCTCAAGTTGTTAATTAGGCACTAAAGCAACTAAATGAGCCTCTAGAGATAGAAGTTTCCTGTACTTTAAATAAATCATCTTAAAGAACAAGTATGCTGTATTTTCATGAGGCATGTGCATGAAGTATTGTGTCTGCTTCATTTCCATTGACTGACACTTTCTCAGAATTAAAATGTAAGTCGCACAGATTATCTTTGCCAGGTTTTTAAATTCTCCATCTGACAACGCCTGCCCAAACATTGCAGATACCTCTATCGTAGCACTTTGGGGTGGGATAAGAAAAGCAGACTCCAGAGGAGTTGTTTGGCGGTTAGGAATCTAGCCAGGAAAAGCCAACCACAGTTGGGTGCCAAGCTGCCATTTCTGCCTCAGAAAGTCTCTTTGTACCATCGATTAAACCCTGCTGGAATTACCTAATTAAGGGACCATAACATTGTGCTAATTACATCAGAGTTGAATGGTCATAATATTTTGTCAGGCAAAACTGGTTTGCTTTCTGACACTTTGACAACTCATGCACAGAGTCATGAAGTTTCATCTGGAAAGAAGAAAACAAACTACTTATTACCATGGTCTCAAGAGCCCTGCCTCTGCTCTCAGCACTGAGGGCTTTGATCCCTTGCTGTCACAAGCATCTGGTGCTGCCCTGACACTTAGGACCAGCTCCCTGGCTGAATTAAAAAAGCTGCAGCTTTACTCCTTGGAAATCCCAGATGGAAACCCATCATTGTCAAGTTGTCTGTACATCTCTGACATTAGCTGAAATCCCTAAGCACCACTGTCATAGAAGTAAATTCTGAGTCACAGCCGATACAAATTTCATGATAGTTCCCAACTGGGACCTGAGGGAGTTAAAAAATATATATGAATTTTGGAGGGTGAATAGGGGGAGTAAATGTAGATCGACCAGTTGGTAGTGCTGTAGGTGTTTATATGCTGTCTAGAAATGGGGCATGAAACCTGAATCATCTACGATTCATACAATATTCCTGAGGTAGGTGCAAGTGAATTTCATACTATGACCTAAGCCCGGACCTCAAGAATTTCTGTGTAAATGTAGTAAAACAAATGAAATGCAGCAGAACCCTTTTTCCACCACCAAAAACATGCTAGTGGGGGATAAAACTGATGAACAGAAGAAGCACTGTAATGCTTCTACCACAGCCATYTCTATTAACTGCTGCTTGTGGGCTTCATGTGAAGCATTTTGGGGGTGATGAGTGTGTGCCCGTGTCCTTCCTGTGGTAGGATGTGGCTGAGAAGAAAACTGCAAATTACTGAAGCAATACTCTTAAGTTGTTGGATCAATTTTAGGATTGGGAATGTCCCTGAGGCAGCAGTAGTGCAGCAGAATGCCCTCTTTGATTCTTGCACAGCTTTGTTGTGATACCTGTTGTTTTTGATAGAGCTGTAGGTCACTTAAAATAAATATAAAATTAAATTATGAATCCATTTAATCCAGTTTGAAGGTTCCTAACTCTAAAGCTGCAACTACTTGTATTAATGATCCTAGCATATGCTTTAGTCATAAAAGACACTGGATATGAAAGTACTGTGCAATATGCAGTGGTACTGTATACTTCCATGTTGAAAATATGGATAAAATTCTCAATCCCRAAGTCTGCACCTGGCCACCTTGTGCAGGGAGTGCTGCAGTGACTGTGGGGGATGGGGTATTTCAGAGCCCTCTCTAGTTCTTCAGGTATGAAAAGATGGCTGTCGTGATCCCAGCCTAAAAGGTGCCATGCACAGCTATGAGACTTCTGTCATGCACCTACCCATTACCTGAAGACAAGAGCATAGGTGGACACAAACTTACTATTTTAGGTGCCTGCATATCACAAGTGCTGGGAGAAGAGCTTAATTTTAATGCTGTATCTGCTGTGCTTGTTAGCTTCCTCTGACCACTCACTGGCACTAGAGCACTAAGACATTGTTCTCTCTGCCTTTATGTCATGCTGGGAGAAATGAGGCAGGCTCAAACCTGTCATTTGTATATCCCAGCAGCTGGGATCAGGCATACTGTGGTGCTCTTGGTCACTGATCAAGTTTTGCAGACTGCCTTCCTCTCAGCTCTTCTGTCCAGAGCAGCCACTTGAGAAAACTGTAAGGAACCAGTAGATGGCTCTAACATCTGCAAAATAAAGAGCAGCTGAGATGGTGCTAATCTCTATATTCAGTGAAGATTGAATGAGTCTTGAGCCTCCTCCAGAGAAGTATAGAGGTTGAACATCCCCACCAACATGCACGTGCACACACACACTCACAGACATGCACCCCTGAGTTTAGGGAAGTTAACTGTCCTGTTCAAACATCAGGAATGTCTGAACACTTTGGAAGGACCTTCTTGGCTGCACCACGCACTTTGGCAGGTAGTATTGATGAATATCAAGTGTCTTTCCCCTTTAGTTGTCTGGTTATGTCCATGTCTTCATTTGTACCTTGCAGTATGTATCTGTTCCTTACTGCCTGGTTTACTGCAGTGTTTGAATAGGCTGAGCTAGAGTGAAAGACCAGCATAGGAAACAAGCCACTTCCTAACGTAGATATGGAAATGCTTTTTGGCAGCCTCTGAAGATCTTGAGATACCRTTTGACCCAGGAATCGCCCCAGGAAGGGGGTGAGAGGGAAGGGCCCAAAACTTACTGGAGAGAACAGTGGTAGGATGACAAGGCTTTGGGTTAAAGCAGTGGACCAGCATGTTTGTCCTGAGGCTATCTTACTTATCTTCTCCTTCCCCATCTCTGCTCTGAGTCTGATACCTGTTTATTTGTAACCTGAAGACATTGCCTAAAATTGGGGATGTCGCTGGGAAGCTGTTTGATGAACAGTGGATACAGCTGTGAGAATGTAGCTACGACGGGGCTGAAGCTAGGAGATGACAGCCTAAGATTTTTAAATTTCCTGCTATCAGATATCTACAAGAGATGCCCAGGAGTTCCACCACAGTGCTGGTGTTGGTTACGCCAACCAAAGAGGCATGAATTCATTCTGACTGATGTGTACTGATGATGAACATACTGGTGGCCTTGGAAGTCTTGCATAAGCAATAAGAATAGGCAAGCCAAGTTCTCAAAATCTGAACCTTTTGTGGATAGTYGGGAAAACAGTGACCACTTAGTGATCCTGAGCTATCCTCTGGCCTCACTGGTGTAGTGGAAAGTATTTCTCAGAGGCAAAGGGACTATTTGTTTACTCAGCATCATGTGGCCAACTTTCATCTTCTTTTCCCAGCTATAGATGGGCTGTTAAGCTCACACTTGGCAACGTTAATGTGAAGATGTTTGACAGCCACTGGAGAAATCTATTCAAGAGGGAAAATATTAGCTTAATCACAGGACTTCATTATGTCTTATAAATATTTAGTAGTCCTGTAGTTTAGCAAAATAACAAGCTGAACTATTTATTCCATTTTTGTCATTTTAGTTCTTGAAGGGACACAGAAAAAAGTGGTATGCAAGTCCTCAGAAGTGTATCATTGTAGCTGTAGCATGAAATGACCATTCCATCCTCATTAACCCATGGAAGTACTGTTGAATTTAAGTGGCTAAAAAGCAATCRTGTTGCCTACTGTATTTTTCACTTTGTCTCTGAATCACTAGAAAGATTAGACCCGCTATGTCAATCTTGATTCTGTTTAACCACAGCCACAAATATTTGTGCTCTGTGAGGTCTCTGATAACATGTGCTCACTCAAAGATTTTCATCCAACCTTAAAAGCTGGACCATGTGATGGCTGAATTCCTGAAAATTTGTCCTAGCAGGTTGAGTGGGATTGTATGTGTTAGCTACTGAGGTGAAAGATTTAGCATACCAATAAAAACTTTCCATGGGGCAAAGAGTGAAAAAAAAGATCCTAGCAAATCCTGAATGATTCTGGCAATCACTGTTCAAAGCTACAAGACTACAGGAGAACCCAATAGAGACTAAAAGATCCAGCAGATATTTAGGATCAGGCTGTCCAAGGCGCAGGCTAGCTTGACTACCTTGATCAGGCTGCGCAGTGAGATTCTTAATCTGTAGTTGGAATCGGTTGCTGCTACAACAACTTTAACTAACTTCTCTTTCTAGTGTCACAGAAGAAAATCTCTATGCAGATTTAACAACAACAAAAGAAAAAAAGAAAAAAAATCTGTAGTCAGGTGGAACCCCTCTGTGATGGGTGGCAGTTTTGAACTCTGATATAATATTGTGCTTTCCACAACCTGGCTTTGTAGTATTTTTTCCTCTCTTTCCATTCTATTAGAAAATGCCTATCCAATACATACATATAATATGCATACCTCTGTAGCACCTTCAGCTAGGATTACAGCACTATTGTCTCCGGCACTGAATAAACATCTTTTGGTATTTGCCAACAGCATTCAGTCCAGAGAGTGGGAGGGTTAGCAGAGGAACAGATGGAATGATTTAAGCAGGCTGAGGGCAGAGATCTCCCAGGCAAGGGCAGTTGCTACAGAGCCTCTGTAAATAATGTCGGGTTTAGTAGTTCAGTCAAGGAGAGATACAGGTACATGGAGTTTCCTTACTTCTCATGTACCAACCATGGATTTCAAGGAGCAGGGGTAGGATAATTAGGACTGAATTGTAGCCTCTCCTTAGGACCTTTCATGTCTGAAGGGCTGCACTGTCCCTTCCTCTTCTCAATGCCCTGTGCTCYGTATCCACAGAACAGCTGCGTTCACCTTTGTTGTTAATGCTTAACTTGCCTTCTCCCCCATTATTATGATCAAGAAGTGTTTCTCTCCATTTGTACTTTAATGCAGGCAGTTCTAGGAGGCCCTGGAAGGACCAGATCAATGCAGAAGAGTGGTTCTACTGCAGTCAAATCGAGAACACATTTCCATTTCTGTATTGGGAGGCATTAGAGGAAGATACTTTGGTCTAAGCTACATTCAGAAGATAATTGAAGGAATTTTTTTGTTACGGGTCACTGTAGAAATGTTATTTTTGTTACTACTGCAGAGACTTTTCCTGTAAAGAATAGCTGAAATATTTAAGGACTCAAAAGTTGGTTCAGCATTGTTGGATTCTTTGTAGTAACCTGCAGTGATGGAGGGCAAAGGTTTTTTCTTTTAGGAAATACTCAGTAGAACAGAAGTCTTAATGAAATAAAATAACCCTGCTACTGCACAGATAGTGAGGCAAAGTCAAAGGCGTCTCTCTGTCACAGCAGGCTGTGATGACCATATAATAATGTGGCTTTATTTACTTTGGACAGAATTACCTTACACAGAAATAGTAAAATAAGCATTTTCAATTCTTGTGTGAAATTAGGCTCCTAGTTTTGGGTTTGGGTGCCTAGACACACATTCACTTTGTAAACGGTAGGAGCAGTTTGATATTTCCCAGCTTGCTCCTTTGTGTCCCACCTATGGGCGGCTGTCACCCTCCCACCTGTGCTAGTGGAGCTGAGCTCCTTGTTTACTTCAGTCCAAACCCCTAGTTACAGAGTCTCACCTGGCTAACTTTGAGCTGACCTGGATAATCTCACACTGAAGCAATCTAGTTCTGGCCTTACACTTATTCCGGTAACTAGCATACGAAGTTTTATAATGTTTTCTGCTGCACATGGTACAAACCACGTGGCTACTCTTAAATTATTTTGATAGTTTGACAAATCTGCCATTGTAAGGCAGGTGTTTTAGCAGAGTGGCAATCCGGAAATGTCCTTTATCATAAAACCTCCGTGGTGTCTCAAAGCTGTTGTTAAACAGTACAGGTATTTCTGCATTCTCAGGAAACTAGTATTCTTTCAGAATTCTTTTTATAGGGACACACTGAATCACATGTTAGGTAATGAGAATATAAAACTTTTTAATTAAAAAGTAGTTAGTGATGCTGTTTCACTCGGGACTGGGGTCTTTTACAAAGATCACACACTGAAATAGGGACTACCCCAGGTCTACAGTCTGGGAGTGGATGCTAAATGCTTTTTCAAAGCTCCCAGCTGCAACCTCCCCAAATCTCAATCTGTGTTTTTCTGGCTTTGATTTCATTTTGAATTCTTTTTCTGAGGACTTACAAAAATAGTTTTTTAATAGCAGCAGCCGCAGCCAGTTCTAAACATGATTAGTTTATATGTTAAGTCCTTTCTGAGTTCTCAGGGGAAGCAGATAACACAAGGTCTCTCTCACTTGGACATTTTTAAAATGCATGAAATTCTACTATTCCCACTTATTTATTTTTAATCTGACAGTTCTGCTAAATTAGGAGGAAAGATCTCTGTCCCACCCTTGCTTTTTTAATGCCTTGAAATTGGCTTTAATAAAAATCAGCTGCTAGAAGCTGCGGCTGAGAGCAGTTGAGCTGCCACAGAGGGAGCCTCCTTAGTGGACCCCTATGATGTCAGGATGCATCGAGACAAGCAGAGAGGAGGATAGGAATCCAGCTCAGTCCTCAGACAGCACTGCCAGGTACTACTGCCCTCGGAGCAGCTACAGAGTGCTTTGCCCATTTCCTCCCCCAGCAGAGCAGAGCCCCTGGCTCTCCCTCCTACCTGCCTGCATGAGGACCCAGCAGTGCCCCAGTGAGTCCAGTGGGGCACACAGTGGAGAAAACTGCAGTAGCAGTGGAAGCTCCGGGCTTTCACCGGGTTCGGATTCAGACAGCAGTGGGGTGGTGTGTGGTGGTGGTGGGATGAGAGGCGTCCTGTCCAGATACTGGAGCTTGGAGAGTCTTCACTCTGCCACAGGT
>JAYKAV010000647.1:14852-47488 GCA_035582835.1 Phoebastria nigripes
TTTTTTTTTAAAAAGACTGCTATGTGATATTGCAGTGACCTTCAGAAACCAAATCAAACCTTCTGGAAAAAGTATATAATTTGGAAATGCAGTCTCTTAGTCATGAGAAATAACCATTCAGTGTTTTCTAGTTGTACCCCCTGCAGGCTTACAGCTAAAACAAAACAGCATAGACCCTTAATATACTTCTTAAGTCAGAGGGCAAGAAATAGATTCTTAATGGCTTTGGAAACAGTGCTTAGGCTTCTACCTGATTAAAGCTGTCCTTTCCTTTTGGAACAGCATTTCTTATTCCAGCTTAATTATATAGAGCTCAATGTTAGAGCTGGCATTTCTCTGTGTAAATGCCAGCGTAGAGTATTGCTGCCTTTAGAARATGTCCAAGTGAGGTGCTGTGCAGCAGATGAGGGCTAGGTAGGTTTGGACTGCTGTGTACTGAAAGAGGGAAAGGCAGTTCCCTGAGCCAGCTGTTCAAGTTCAGTTTCTGTTTTTGTGTCCTCCGTTTAATTCCTTTTTGAACCAGAGATTTTGGAGGCATGTTCATATAGCCTGGATCTGTTCTGGCTCAGCCTGCCTGGATCTGGCATTCTAGTTTTTAATCACTGATGTACCTATTTAGGGTTTGGATGTTTGAACTGCAAGCATGGGAAAGAAGCTTTCTCATTCCCAACTGATACTAGCAAAGGAGCCTGGCAATGATTTTAATGGCCAGTGATTGCTGAGCTGTTCAGTTTGTTTCTTGACTGTTGCTGTTTAGAGAGATTTTTAGTAGAGCTGCAGCAAATTAGTTCCTCTCTTAGATAAATTCAGACAAGTGCCTTCAAGGCCACCAGTGACTGCCATTTCCTCAGTAAAAATACTCAGTGCTACCAGCTAGAGGCAAGGCTTGGGAAGAATTTTAGGTGTAGTTCTATGTAATCTGCTTTAGTCGCATATACTTTGAATTATTGAAAGGTCTTGTAATTCCATCTACTACTGTAGATTTGAGGCTGTTTAATAAAATATCCGTTGCTGCTCTGGAGTCCTCTGCTGAAGTGAGAGTAACTGCACTATCATATGGGGAAGGACTACAGCAGGGTGGCCAGCCCAACTGACTTTCCAACCCACATACCAGACCTTGGCGGCCAAGAAAAACTACACATACACCCCCCTACAGTGTGTCCTGAGAGTCCAGGGGCAGGAAAAAAAGGCTCAGGGTGAGATCAGGCCATTGGTGCTTTGTTTTGGGGAAAGAGCTGGGCTGCAAATGCAAGGGGATGCAATTCTGCATCTCAGTAGCATCTGCTGGCTCATTTTCTCCTGTAACTGGGAATGCAAATAATCCCCAGCATAGCTCTGACATTGGCATAAAGTAACCCTGGCACAGGATCCTTTTTCAAACTGCTACTCAGAGTCGCACACAGGGCAGTAGCGGTGGTTCAGTCCCCTCTGTTAGAGGATTTGCTGTCAGCTGTCCTCCACGGATGCATTCTTGGGCTTAATCAGGTCAGTTGATACCAATGACGTACAGTGATATAAAAGAAGTAAGGTTGATAGCAAAAGCAAACTTTGAAGCTAAGTCTCTTTTTCTAAATGCTCTTTCATTTCCACAGTATTCTTGTTCCAAAGGCTGTGAAGCATGGTGTCATTTTGTGGATGCTGCATGCATTTAGCAGGAAATGCAGAGATGAGAGGAAATAGAATAGAAAATGGTATGGAGACAGACTGAGGACAGAGGGAGAAACCAAATTAAGTTTCATAATTACAGTACTGATATATCAATATAATAATAAAAGCAGATCGCTGCACTTCAGGCTCCTTGCTGCCTCAAAATGCTATAGTTGGTAAGTGCTTTCTCATGTGCAAAAGATGTCTGAGCAGTTTGCCTCTAACTACTGACAAAATTCAGGTCAGAATTAGGATTAAACCTTGAGAGCAATGCATCTCCCAAAAGAATTTATTTTGCTTTGATTCTTCTTTGGATTAAACTAATGCAGCTGTGGTAGGAGAACTGCTCCTCACCATCAACACCAATTGGCTGTCAGAGGAGTGAGGCAGGATTTCTTTAAAGCATGTGCTAAATAACATTTTTGAATGGTAAAATTTAATACACCATTTAAACAAACAAAAAAACCAGCAGGAGCAATAGCAGCTGGCAGTGCATGAGAGTAGTGGTAACTAGAATGCATGGCAATGTCCTTACCTTGGAGGAGCAGGGAGTCTCCAGCATCTCGGCATGTCACATCAAGAAGTTGGGGAGGAAAAAAGTACGAACTGTGTGCAAACACTATGAACTGCCCGATGGTGTATTAAAAAAGGGCTGGAAGATGAGTCAGTCTCTTTCTCTGTTTTAAAGGGATTCTGCATTTCCAGTAGTGGCCTTAAGGCTGGATAGGTGGACTTGGCAGACAGGGTTTTGCTTTTCTTCTCCCAGTGTGCACATAAACTTGTCTATAGGGATCTTCATACTGAGTCTGTTGCTGCCTAAGACTTCAGAGGAGATTAGAAAGAAACTAGACTTAAATGACTCGAAAGTGGAGGTGAAAGGGAGGTGAGAGGTCTTCAGTACAATTGGAATGCAGCTGTTTGAGTTTCTCTTTTACATAATTTAGATTTCAAGAGAGTGAAAAGACAGATGTGTATGTATGTTTACACATGTATATATTTGACAACGTGTGATTTCAGAAATACAAATTGACATCCCCTATGTAGAAAAGACAGGTAGTGTTTTCCCAGGTTCACACGGGGGAAAAAGCTGTCTTTGGTTAATAATCTTCCTCTGCAATCAGTAATGAAATATGATTCCTTTTGTTTTAGAGTTGACTTTCTTGTAATATATTGATCAAGAGGGCAAGTTAAATGTGATACAGAATTGAAAGAGAAAAGACCCGTTGTTACAGCACAAACTTCTATGCAAATGCCATTTGAAAAAATTATGCCAAGAACGTAGTTCAGACTTGTATGAAGTGAAAAATTCTACTGTTTTTTAGTATCAGCCCATGGCATTTTTGGTCTAAATGTCAATTTACATTACATTACATGAGGAGCCCCTTCTCCCTGAGGCTAAATATAAACATGAAAAGAGGGAATGCTTTGCAGTTCTACCAGGCTCTCCATTTGAGGATGCCAGAGGACTTCATAAGCACCAATAACCCTCACAGAGGGCCTGAGAGGCTTTCAAAGTTTGATTTAGGATAGAAAGAGAGGTACATGTAGTTTGRTATTTCGGTAGTAGCCTTGCCATTTTTAAATACTTACAAGCAATTTCCAAATGTTTGGACGGTGCAGTACTCCAGTGAGAAAATGTCTGGGAGCTGGGGTTGCTCAGCAGTTCTGAAAATCAGGCCTTAAGTATCTCAGCGGGACAAAAAGACGTGAGGCATCCAAATTAAAGGTCAGTTGTGACAGTGCTCCAGCAAATGATTCAATGGCACTATGGGCATTCTAATCCCGGTTTCCTAGGCAAGRCTTTGTATCCCAGGCTCATGCTGCCTATATCCAATTCATCACTGTTGTACAGCTCTACTGAAAAGTTTGTTTCCTTTAGATTATTTCCAGATTCAAGCTTGTCACTAGGTCTCTTTGCTTTTCCAGCTCCTTTGTTGTAGGTCCAGTCCCGACCTCATTAATACTTCTGTTTATTCTTTTGCTTGTCCAAGTCAGGAAGGACTAAAAGAGCAAAGAAAGGTAGGGACAAAGGGAGAATCGCAACCTGGTGGACTAGCAGTTGCCATAGTTTCCTGAAGAGATCCTCTATTTGTGCATATGCAGCAATTTAATTGTACAGACTACACTTCAGTGTGCYTCTGCAGTTTTGTGGGTCCTGATATGCAGATATGCTCATCTACTAGYCTTGGGAATATGGCCTTTAAACAGACAAGAAAGCATAGGCTATGGGTGGGGAGTTGTGAAAAATTTTTCATTCAGAGCTTTAACAAAAACAAACAAACAAAAAAAAGGCGTTTTTTTAGAAAGGTTTTTTCAAGTCATTCATTTCATTACTGTGGCTGATGAGGGAGCCAGTAATAGAGCTGTGGCAAATGCTTTGCATCTTTCTTGTTTGGCAAGAGAATTTCTTTTGAGCTCTTTCTTTTTCCTTTTTCTTCCCCTAGCCCTGCCTTTTTGGTACTGATGTCTGCAGCTGTGTTCATGGACTGCAGTGCATAATTCTACTGACCCTTCTTTCTCTAGGGTCACGTAGTCAGCAGGAGTTTAAGAGGTCACACAACAGGAGATTGATTTAAGGTTCAAAGTGTTTCAGAATGCTTCCAAAGGAGAGTGGAGGGAAAAACAATAGTTAGTGCCTCAAAGCACACACTACAGCATGTTGATGTTATGTTTCACCCTTGACTTGGCAAATTGTGAGCTAGGATGTTTCAGCTGGATTCATTGATCGCATTGTAGCATGTCCTATGTGTTCCCCCCGTCCCCATATATTTCCTGTGTCACCTGCCAGAATAACTTCCACTCATCTTCTGAACAATTAATATAAAAAAAAAAAAAAAAAGACACAACAATCCATGCTAAATTAACTTCAATTTTTCTCTCTATGTGGATTCATTTGTAATGGTGACTCATACAGTTAGGTAAACCTAAGGGAGATCCTGAACTTTTGAGGAAGAATTACAAGATTAACATCTCTTGGCTGAACTAATGAGCTGCCCTAAAGCTTATGTAAAAATTTCTTATTTGAAAATATGTCTTTCAAATAATGTGTTGAGTGTTGCTGAACTGTGACTTTGCATCATACTCAAATAGTGAGGGCATCTACATTAATAGTGATTGACTTCATTCTAGTGAATGTAACCTCAGTAAATGCTAAGTGTATGTAAACTTGGCCACCTAACACATTTAGTACACTTAAAGAAATGTTTTCTCAGTGAGAGATATCCTCTAGCATCATGCTTTTCCATAAAAAAGAATAGAAAATAGTGTTAATTTAGGTAGAAAAGTCTAATCATGTTTCTGTATCTCTGTTTGCAGCAGAACCAGTTTTTGTAAGTTCAGCTGTTTTGTAGTTCTAATTACATTTTAATGTATTGGGGGGCTGTGTTAGTTGACTTTCCCTTGAGATTTTTTTGTTTTGTTTTAAAAGGAGTAAATGCTTATTCTCATCATGTACCTGTGAGGCACAGGTTACTACTACCTGTGCCTACCAAGAGATAAACATTCCCATCTTTGCGCATGCTGTGTTTGCAGGGAGAAAAAGGTAAATCTTTGGGAGCACTGCCTGTGACCTTCCCCAGGTGTACACCCTGTTCAGGTACACCATCTTCATTCTTTTCCTTCTCTGTTTTCAAAACAAATCCCATGAAGAATATTTAGGTTGTGATTACTGTTCCCTTTTCTGAGGAATATGATATCTGCTAATGCTGTATTTCCTCAAAGATTCAGTTACCTTTAAAGTAGCCTTTCAGACCAACACTTCTTTCGGGTATATCCATGCTTCAGTTGCTGTTATTTTTCTAGATGGAAGTGAAACAGTTTTAAGCCACCTGATTTGGATACTACCAGCATCACAGCTCTTGCAGCAGGAAACTTGCATGGTCCAAGAGAGTAAATGGAAGGGGGAATGAGGTGGTACCATGAAGCCTACCTGACTCTTCCTTTCTCTACCTTTGGTAGACATGCAAAGGCTTGGAGTAACTGTTGAATGTGCCTGTTCATTTGCGTTACCTGGACCTACTTCATGTAGTGAAAAAGCAGTGAAAAAATAGGTTATTAACATGTGCTGGCCAATAGTGTATATGCCCAATGGTCATGAAGAATGTGTATAATTGTTGCCTACACGTGATGAAGCTTCACTATTACTGCTTAGCTGTTAGTTAGGTTAAACAATATAGGTAACAATCATGCCTTTTCTGTGCCATGGGGATGTATCCTTTAACTTACTAAGCTTCTCTGTGACTAAGCTTATTCCCTATTAAGGTCATCTTCTCCAATTCATCTGAATCATGAGAAATATCTTTGAAGGATTAGAGAAATATAGCCCTCTTCTGAGGGTCAGTAATTATCTGTGGAGGTTTCTAATTTAATTAGAATCCTGTCTCATCTCAAAATCCTTCGTAGTCTGAGGTTTGTTAAACGAACTAACTAGTTCAGTAGTGTGCTTAGAAGTGCTAGGGACAAGCTGGGTGCACTAGACTGCACGGGGTACTGTTCTTCTGAGCAAGCCCAAAGTCTGTAGGTGAGCTGTCTTCATGAGTACTGAATGCCTTCAGTGGCTGTGCCTTTCAGACAAAGCTGCTGTTAAGTGGTGTATCTACACATGAAACAAAGACATTAGCTTGGGTGTAAGCTGATAGGACCATAGTTTGCACCTGGTTAACTGTCTTGGATTACATTGTGTGAACATACAAGTGTTGGCAGCTGTCACTACACATATAGCTCAGGGTATATTTACCTAAACAGGTATAGAGCTTTGCTGTTGTTATTATCAATCCCTTCTAATCAAGGAGCAAGAGATTCCCTGGACTATGATGTTGGCTCGTAAGAGCTCAAGTACCATTTTTTTTTGCCATGGAGTACAAAGAGTAAGTAATTGCTTTGCTAGAGTAATTGAGCCATTTCCAAGTTGTGCTGTATTCCAAGGAGCGCTTACGGAAGCTCTGGTGCATCAGCCCCACATGCAGGCAGATTTCTGTATTCTGTGGTGTCCCAGCATGATGTAGGCTGGCAAGTGGTCGTAGAACAGGACGCAATTCATGTGTCAAAGGCAACTAAGTAYGCAAAGAAATAAAATCCATATCAGTTGTTTTGAATGTCCTTCTTGTTCTTGGTCTGTTGAATTCTCTTTTTATCTCATATTTGAGTGTGTGTGTATATATACAGTCGTTCACTGGTTAAGCATAGAATATTCCACGTGCTTATGATCAAAACTGTCTGTGAGGTTTCTCGAAAACAAGCATTTCTAGATTTGGGCTCTAAATTTGTTTATCTACTGATGGATAAGGATAAGGTTTCTTTCAAAACCATTCTTAAGGGATCTAATAAATGCCCAAATAATCATTTGAAATCCATTTCAAATGTACTGTTAAGATATTTGGTACCATCCTGTTGTATTGGAAGGTAAATTACATGTGAGTATTTATAAAATATCTTGAAAAAGAAGTTTTTGTTTCAGGAACATCAGGAAAACACAGAGCATTATAACATCACTGTAATGTTTCATGTTGAGAATAAATAAAGATAAGACTGGCTATGTTTTCATAACAGCTGGCAGAGAYGTATTTCTACGTTGGAGTGAAATAACAAGAGTTTCCCTTTTGGCTAATGGAAATAGTTTCCATAAGGTAGTTTTGAATTAGCCTCTTTTTTTATTGAAGTCTGTCCTTAAAAAGGTAGGCAAAAAGAAGATGTGCTAGGAGGCGCAATATTTATGCCAAATGATCTGTTTTAATGGGTAGGATTAAGCTATCTATGCTCTCCCTCTGCCAATGAAATCTTTCCATGCCAGGTGTTAAAAGCCCTCAGCTAAGCGTGAACCAAGATCACTACTCAAATGCATATGCAGAAAGACATACTTGGCATTTAGAAACTGCAGTTCATAGATTCTTTTAAGAAGGGCTTAAGAGAATCACACAAGGTGGCAACCCTGTTCAGCGCTGTGTGCTGAAGTGGTCAATTCAGAGTTCACCTGAAAAATATACGCCTGCAGTGTTCAGACCTGACCTCAGTTTCAGTTGTGAAGTATCTGCAATTGGAAGATTACAGCAGGATACTGAAGGCAGGAGTATGGTCCAAGAGTAAGGCACTCTGAGCTCCAGGCCTGGGTTGTTTTGTAGTCCTACAGCAGGCAAAACTGCTCATGTGGTTATTGTGCAGATTTTGTTGTATGGATATAATCAACGTGTCTCAATTTCTGATGATACAGAGTGACCTGGAAAAGAAAATAATAGCATGAATTCTGGAGCTTTTGTTTGAAGCACTGACTAGGTTCTCAGTTGGCTCAGCTCCTGCTGACTCGACTGGTGCTCTGGCAGGAGGGCACTCTCCCTGAGTAGAGCTGCATGTCAGCTTGAGGTCACTGATGGTACATCCTGCTCAAGGCAAAAACCTACCCTACATGCCTGAAAGAAGCTTTGACAATAAACCTTTTAAGAGAGTCTATTATGAAAACACAGTGTTACTAATACCCTGAAACAGCGTATTTGGATCAATTTGAAATGTGGCATTCTTATCAGCCTTAAAAGCCTGAATAAATTAAAAATATGCAGAAACCATCTGTACTGAAACTTGTTGATTGGATCTGTCAGCTTTCTTTAGAGAGAGCAAAATAATTAATTTTGGGCTATTTCTTGTCACAATTCTGAGCTTCACTACAGTCTCTATACTGCTGTAAATCTAGGGCCTGGCAGTCCTATTTCAATCTGGTTTAATGTCAGTACTCTCCATAGGCTGAATTCTGGGGGTTTGGTCAAGCTTCCTCCTATGCATCTATGGTCACAGTTGGTGGTATAAGGCTCACCTGTGAAGCATTATAATGCTTYATGCTGCTTTTTCTGGCTCACGTGAGAGCATGCAGTAGACAGCTGGGACTTCTGCTTGGCCCCGAAGTACCACTTGACCATCATCTCCAAGCCACTGGAGGAAGTCTCCAGGATGATTGTATGTAGGACAGCTTATGCATCTTTTAGGCATCCACTTGTGGTGGTCTGCTCTAGATAACTCCTCTGATCTGGAGAACTTAGCTTTCTGAAGAAAAACAGTATACTTCCAAGGGTAAGATAAAGAAATATCACAGCTTTTCAAGCCTGTAACTTGATACTTGAACAGAATTATTTAAAAATCCACTGATTTAATAATGGCCAGGTCATTAGTTTTGACTCATCTAAATCATTCTTGATGTCCCTGGAATCATAAATGTAGATGTGCGTAAGCACTTCTGGGTCAATTCCTGAAAGACTGGTTGGCCAAATACAAGTTTTTTTCTGAATAAAGATGGGGACTGCAGCCTGGCATTCCACCTTCCTCTCAGGCGCTGCCTTTCCTTTTATCAGCTTTCATTTTTGAGAAAGGCATCTTGATTGCAAAGATTTTTCCAGTTGCAATAAAAATAAAAGAAGAGGACGACTTCTGTTTTTTATGGGAATATAGTGCCAATACAGGGAAAAGGAGGATCATTCTGTCCACTTGTCAGAGGACTTGTCACCTATTCTTAGCTTTACACTTCTATTAGGGTGTTCACTGATGTGCRGTGGCACCAGTGCTTTAACTTTGCAGCTGACTGTGACCCAGTTCCTTTATCATACTGAGCAAAGAAGGGGCAGTTCAGTGAGTTCTCAGTGCTCAGAGGAAAATGAGTCTTGGCTGAGTGCAAAATGTATGCAGATAAGGGCAGAAGTAATTTCTTGCAGTTACTTCCCAGCCCTTACATAGGACAAAGGTTTTTAATGTCACTTGACTTGTGTGGTTCACTGTGCTGGCTGGAGTATTGATCCTCTTCTCTGATAAGGAAGCAGGGGGGGGATGGACRCTTCCCCCTGCACCACTTGGTACTTGGCAAGGAGGCTAACTTGTATGATTGATACCGATTTTTCTTTAATCATGCTCTTGTTTCCAGAGTCCTGGAGAACTGAAGCATCTTCTGCAGTGGGCTGTTCCTGAAAACTTTGCCTACTGTAGAAAGTTCTAGTTTTGCTTCAGGGCTTCTAAAGCAGGTCTTCCTCCCACCCTGAGTCTCAGAATGGTTTAGGCACTTCTGGAGACTGTCTAGTCCAAACCCCTGCTCAAAACAGGGTCACCTAGAGCAGGTGGCCAGTCGAGTTTTGAATATCTCCAGGAATAACCTCTCTGGGCAACCTGTTCCAGGCTGTGACCACCCTTACAGTAAAAAAAGTTTTATGTTTGAATAGAATTTACTGTATTTCAGTCTGTGTCCATTTCTTCTTGTCCTTTTATCAGCCACTACTGAGCAGAGTCTGGCTCTGTCTCCTGCACCCCCTTCCATCAGGTATGTATACACATTGTTAAGACCACCCTGAGCCTTCTCTTCTCTAGGCTGAACAATCCCAGCTCGCTCAGCCTCTCCATGTATGTCAGGTGCTCCAGTGCCTTAACCATGTCTGGCCTTTTGCTGGACCCACTGCAGTACATCCATATTTTCCTTGCAGTCTCATTTGCACTGGTTGTCAGCTGAGTCCTGGCTGAGTTTAATATGCTGTCTTTTTTGAGTCCTAACCACCTTAACGATCATCCTTCTCCCTGTGGGTAGCAGGGCAACTGGTATCGCATCTGAAGCTTTATCTGGCAAGTGCTTTCTTTGGCAAAAGAAGTAGGTAGATGAAATGTTCTGAAAACAGAAGCAAATCTTTCCTGCCTTGGTCCTGAGGGCCAGGGTTCGCTGACTGTTGGATCGCTGCGGGCCTCACAAGTTGCCTCCTATCGATCAGGTGGGCGCATAGTTGGAGAGGAAGCTTTGTGGACACAAGATGGGTTGGAGTTGCTTAATTGCAGCAGATCTTCTAGCTGATGGTTCATTGCTGACATGTGCCTGTACAGACAGTGTTTGATGACTAAAGCTCTGAAATAGTGTTTCATTTTTCTAGGCTATGAATTGCATGGTGTGGGATATTTTGTTTGCTTGTGGTGTTTTTTTGTGGTCTCTTGCTGCAGTTTTTGCACTTGCTAAGCATGCCAGTGGGAAGTGGGAGAGTTAACATCTGGTCAGTGCTGGTTCTGCTTTTCTAAGAGAAATGTCTGATATTAGCTGTATCATGGCCTCAGGCATATGCCAGGCCAGACTTTGGTGTGCATGTGAAAGGGATCTGGTTGCACAAATAGTTTATGCAAAGGTGAAGACTTGTCTGAAGTATCTCTAGAAAGCACTGAGGCTATGTGCTCTTCAGTCAAGCCTTGTATGTGGTTTCTGTACTATATACACTGAGACTCATTCAGCCTCTCTATAGCACTTAATAAGTAACAGGTCACGGCACAGAAGGGACCTATGATATTGGACATAACAGCCTACTGTTTCACTGCTGCAGTACTGTAATTATTAATCCCAGAAACCTATGTGAGAGGCCAGTGTGCTTGTTAGAATGAGCACTTGTGAGCAAATTCCATGGATAACCCAGTTTAAACACAGCATCCCTCGGTTGTGAATGTCTTCCCTTGTGGCCCAGCCTGTGGTGCACAAAGGGTGTCGATCTAGCAATTGTTCTTATGCAATTTAAAGCATTATAGTTAAAACAGGGCTTTCTCGTGTAAAAACTGATCCAGACTACTTGCTTCTTGTCAAAGCACCTGAGGTAGCAAGACTTCGGGAGGTTCTTGGGAGAGACTCTGGAAGTAGATAGGAATGCTGGGGGAAAAGGGGTTTTGGCAATTACTAGCTGTGTGTGCTCTCTGTGGCAGGCAGGCACATTAGCTTCATTCCTGCTCTGTTTTCCTCTCCTACAAAGCCTAAATACAAGGGACAAGCTTGTGTGGGTTGCTAAGCACTGTCTGTAAGATAATCAAAAGGAAAACAGAGCTGGGCCATAGACCAAAAACATTGCTTCAAGTACCCTACAAAGGCCATAGCAAGAGCTCTGACTCTGTGGCAGGTTGGAATTTCCTGGGTCCCTGCATAGCGCTGATCCAGGATCTCAGAGCCACATGACTGGGAGTGTCTTAGTGGATCTTCAGAGTTCGACAGTAGCTGTATGTACCCATTCACTATTTTAAATGGATTGATGTTAAAAGCCCAAGCAATTCACACATTGTGTAGCTCTAGCTGTGCCGGAATGATATTTACCACTTAGGGGCCTGCAGTACAGCAAGAAGAACAAGGCGCTTATGTTTTGTCTTATAACATGCAGTGTATTATGCTAAGGCAGCAGCTGGCAATAAGGGCCTCAGGTCAGGTCCTGCACTGTAATGGGGTTTCTTCAATGGGTGATACTGTTTGCAGTACTCTGCAGGAGGCCTCACTGCTGCGTGAACCTCACTTGGCTATAAGGAGGAGGAGAATGCTGGCAAGTCCTTCTGATGTGACTTAAGAAGTTGCCTGTTTGCTTCTGCCAGTCTTCTACCTTCAAAGCAGAGCTGGTGAAATGAAACGAGTGTATAAGCCTCAGGCCTTTCAAAATAAGGGTGGGAAACTAAATTTAAACCTTCCTTCATCAGCAGTTAATGCTCCGCTGTTTGTACTGGAGAACTTAGGGTGAAGCTAGGCAGCTGGTTCCCTCTGCAGCAGGAGAGAGCATGGGTGGCAGAAATGTGGTGATCAACAGCTGAGAGCACTAGTATCTCAAAGGGCCACCATTAATTTTTCTCTGAGTGTTTGCCCACGGCCATAAGGAAGGAACTGGGTTTAAATGCAGTGCAGCGGAACACCTCTAGTCATGTGTCTCTTCCTTCTCTGTTGAAGTCAAATGTCTATATTTGGTACATCCTTAGCTGTTGTCATGGAAATGGTTGTATTGACACATCCATAGCAGAGCAGCTTTGTTCTGTACAGAAGGATCAGAAGGACGATGGGTGAGAAAGGAAGAGGCCTGTTCTCGGCATTTAGGCRTTCATAATATTTATTCTTCAGCTTCTTAGCTCCAGTTGGAAGGCATACAGCTGTTGGATTAGTTGTTTTGAGCCAGTATTGAAAGAATTATGTAGAACGATACCCAACGTTTGGACTTTAACACAGAGTATTACAGAACATCATACAAGATARGATCCCCAGTTACAATAGCTGCCTCCTACATAGCTAATATGCTACTGATTAGCACCACTCCGGAGCAGGAACATTTCTGCTCAGTCCTTTTTACCCTGTATTTCTAGTTCATGTGAGATCTTGCATGTTCCTACAAAGAGAAAATATGCCTACTATTCTGAAAATGGTAGAAAAAAACCACCTACCTTTGTGCTCTCCATTTGAACATTGTAGCTGGAAATGTCAGGGACTGTAGCCAGAGATTCCCTCCTGAACACATGGAAAAGAGTAATAGTGAAGAGTTAATGAACGTGAACTTAGAGGGTAGGAGTTAGTAATTTTGGCAGATTTCATGCCTAGTGTGCTTTCTGCTGCTGCCAGGGCACCCTGCACTTCCCCCAAGACAGGTCATCAGCTGTGAGAAGGGGAAGGAATAGAAGAATGAATGTTGGATCTATTTGCCTCATGTCAGAGTATTTTCACAGCCTGTTGCTACAGGGAGCTTCTCAGCTTCACGCCAAGAAGAGTCAGAAGATAAGAAACTTCAGAAGCAGTGAGGGAAGCTGCATCCTGTGACTCAAAACTGAGCTCTGCAGGGTTCTTTCCTCTAGTGCCTGGATCTGTGGGAGGAGTTCCTCCCCCTTCCTGTGCATCTTGAACATGGTGGGAGCATATTTCAATGCTTTTAATCAGCTATTTGGTTGGGTTGTTTTGCTTTTTTTCCCTGTTAAACATGCAAATAGAGCCTGGTACATGCTTAGTAAAAGCCATGTTGTTTCTAATGCAGTCTGGTTATGTATCCATCATGATCCAAAAATCATCACAGTCAGACTGCAGATAAGGACAGCCTTTTCTGGTTCCATGTCAAAAATCTTCACTTATCACAATGGCCCCTGCAGATTGGACAGAATGCAAGTAAAGGTAGTTCCTGTCCCTGCATGACAACTACCCCATACGCTCCAGATCCCCCTGTAAGAAGGAAGGGCAGGACTTACACAGAATCCACCCCTGCTGTGCTCCTAACCACTTTCAAGTATTTTAATGGATTTCATGTTTTCAGATTTCAGGAATGTTTATTCGTTAATCAACTTTACAGATTCTGTCATATATGAGCAATCCCTATTAGGGTGGTAAAAGGTATTTGTAATTAGAGCTTCCCAAAACTTAAGTTTTCAAATTTTGCATTGCATATTTGATGTGCCAAAAAAAAAAAAAAAAAAAAAAAAAAAAGCTTTATTGTTTTGCTTAATGTTTTGATGCAATAGTCTGTTTCCTGGTGCTTTTAGTGTGTGTGTATGAAGGGAACCAGATTGGAATGATTTTCAGTTTGTGTAGAAATTTGCAAGATTAAGAACATCATCTTMATTTTTTAGCTGCTTATCTGTGCCAGCTGTTCTGCTTGAGAAAACTTCTGCTTCCTTCAGGGTTCTGTGGCCCTAGCACAAACTGGTCACCCTGTAAACACTGGCAGAATAGGGTTATGGAACCCATACTATTGCTGCTGTTAAAAAAAGAAGCATCAACAGTAGCAACCTGGAACTTACTGTTTATCTTTGATAAAGCCAAATACTGAAAAATATTCTGTAAACTTGGCCCTTAATTGTCATGACAAGTGAAACGAAAGATGGTCAATACTTATTATTAGATGTCATTATCTATTTGTTATTAGATACCATTTATTAAATAAAGTGCATCTTAATTTCTCCTCCTTCTCCTTTATATGAAGATAGTTCTCTTGATTAGTGATAGCACATCTACATTTCTGCCCTGGGCACAGATGATGAGAGCCTTTGGATGGCTTTTGTCTGCAGGATGTGGTTATGGTTGAATAATGGAATGAACAAACTATGAAGTATAATCAGAACAAGTTCCCAGGCAGTTTTTCATGTTAGAAATTGGGGAAGACCTTAAGAAGAAATAATTTCCTTTAAAAAGCCWTTTTTATATACATTTTCTTGGAGCAAAGGGTCTTTTGCAGATATTCTGAACCTTATGAAGTAAACTTTCCAGATGAAGGAACCTCACCCAGGGAAGGAGGGCCAATTGGCTGCTTTCAGTTCATCTCTCTGGTGAACTTTTTCTTTTTGCATCTCACAAAGGCAATATAGAACACTTTTGTTTTCTTTTTTTTGATTGGGACCACCTCTGAGGCAAATGTCAAGTGACTATTATAAGTATGCTCACCGTTTTGGTAGTGTAGCGGAAAAGGTGAAGAAATCACTGGGAACTTGGATATATGTTCTGTTGAGCTGTACATTGGTTTTGTTAGAAAATGAAGGCAGTTTGCAAACTAACCTTTTTATAAAGATAACAAAGGTATAGAACTGCCATCCTTATCTGGATTCTTTAAGCAGAAGTAGATAGAAATCTCTCCTGACGCTGCAGTGGAAAATTTGATACAGTGCAGAAGCAGAAAATGCCAAATGCAAAAATGTCATCATCCCTATTGTAGGATGCCAACTTGGCTTATACAGAAAGTGCAACTCTATTATTTAGCAGTATGAGGCATTTGACACACAAGCTACTTTGCCTGGCCAAAACCTGCTCAGTTACACATTGCAACTCTCACTAGTTTCACACAGTGTTTTCACCCAGTTATCTGGTGTATCCAGTTTGCATGTGTTTGATGGCTGCAGTTATGGCAGGCATCTTGAGTTGTTCAGAAACACTTTTAACAGTCAGAATTTAAGGAYTGGGAGGCCTATTCAGGAGGAGCAATATAAAGCTTTGTAATCAGATTCACATAGGCAACTAGTTATGGTTAAAACAGCCAAGTGTGTTACTGTCCTGTTTTGTTGTCATCTCCCTGCCCCCTGGCTTCTGAGTAATTAATTGATATATTCTGTGGAGCCTGTGACTTTTGTGACATCAGTGAGGAAATGGGATTTGGTGGCTGGTTAGGAGCTTCTGACTGAGAAGTTAAATGTGCAGAAGATGGTAATAGAAATACTGAATGTATTGATGTTTCCAGGCGGGTGACCTCTTGGCTGTCCTTAGCATTTGTGAGTAACACGTCCTGGATCTCTGTCAGTGTCATGTTCTCCCCTACACTATCCAGAGGGTCTACTTCTTTATTTGTGCTCCTACCTCTTCTGCTTGCACAGTCACTCACCAGTCTGCCTACTGTGGATTCACAGGTTCCTACAGTTACTGGGGATCCATCTTCAGTTCTCAGACATGCTGATTTCCTCTTCCTGTCATCCATATATGACCAGCTTCAATCAGCTCTCTTCCCCTCCCAAACTTTCTCCATTATCACTTTCCCACTGCTGAACACCAATCTCATGTGCTCCTAATACAACCTGTCGTTTTGGTTTGATTAGTTAAGGATATGTGGGAAGAGACCTTTGAATTTTACTTGGCTCCATGAAAGCTTTTGACATACATATTTATCCTCTCTGTTCTCCAGACACCTCCACGTCTGTTGGAGGCACCTTAAACTCTTTATAGGTCATCCTGTAATAAACCTATGGCTTTACTGCAGGAGTTTGACTCAGCTTGCCTTTCAACACTGTGSCACTGGCCTCTACGGCTGTAAATGGCAGTTCTATCCTCTGCTGTTACATGTGTGTAGCTTATTCAGTTTCAGATCTAGATAAACTATCAAGAGGGTAGAATTGAGGTTTGCTGTCTGGAGGGCATCAGACCTTTGTCAGTATAGAGGTGTTGTGTGCTCAAAGTGGATCCAATCCTTGTGTTTTACAACTTTCAGAGTAACCTGTAACTATTGCTAGCTGACTTCAATTAGCTTTTACTTTTCCAAAAGTAAATCTTAGAAGTGTGCCTGGAATTAAAATTTAGGCTTTCCAGTGGTCTTATTCTTCTCGTGTTGCCATGAACTGAAATCACCTCCTGCAAGAAAGAATAGTATGCAGGTGAGAAGATGCTATCTTAAGGAAAGAGAAAGTTTCCAGAACAGTTGCATAATATAAAGTGACATGGAAAATGAAAAGCTAATTTGCCTGAGAAGTTAGCTCCGACTCACTAAATCTTGCTCTGCTGAACTCTTAAAACTATCTAAAATAGTGATTTTCACACCAGGTGTCTCACTTGCATTCTGAGATCCTCACGTTTTAGAAGGTGATTCTGTGATTAGGTCTCCTTATGACTGATTAAATTAGTTTTCCTCCTTCAGCAGCTGAATACAGTTCTAGGTAAGTAGCAATTGTGATACATATGACATAAGTTGGGAGTGTCTCTTTTACCTGTACTCACTTTCTTCTCCATGGAATAATACTTTGCATAAAACTATTTGTGCTAGTCTTTGGCATTCCACTTTGAATCTAATTTTAATGGCTTTGCCTTTATATTGCCTTTATATAGACTTATATAGACTTATAAACACATGAAGTAAAATCCATTTAGTTGTTTGATGTATGGATCTCCTATTGCTGGCCTTCAAGGAAATGCATTTGAAATTGGTGACTTGCTCTGTGAACAAGTAATTAGCATGAGGTATCAGAAAAATTAATTTGCTGCATTTGAGCACACAGAAGTGAAGACTTTCTGTGGCATCAACAGGAAATACCAATGGTTTACAGTGGGCAACTTCTCACTGTTATTAAAATGCAAATATGCATGAGTTAATTGGTTGGGGTAGAGGAAGCTCTTAATTGGAACGTAAAAAAAGAGGCAAACATGCAGAAAAGTTGCAGGTAGAGCACTTAGTGCTAGAGAGAAAAGTACTCTGCAATATTAATTAGACTATGCCTGTAGCATAATTTTGGTCTGCATCCAGTGAAGAACTTTGTAATACATAGACTTGATGGTCAGTCAGCTTATTTGCAGTTAATGCTAATTTATGACTTAAAATAATCTTACCTCTGCTTTGTGACAGTTGTTGCTTGGGAGACTGGATAAAGTAAGGACAAAACAAGACAAGCATGAGATCTGTGTGATACAGCATGGGTTTTGTGACTAAGATTGGAATATCTCTCCATCAGTGGACCTTCCTGGTGTATATCTTGTGCCTCAGGTTAAGAGTGGATATGCTCACTGTCAGGCTGGCATAGCTGGTTGTATCCCCTCCTACAGACTCACAGGCAGAGGCATTTAACCTCTGGCACTGCTCATGCAGAAAGGAATTCAAGGAGTGGTCAGTATTCATTTCAGATACATTTTCACACTTGATGAGGCAATAAATACAGAAGCTAGCATACAAAGCTGTAAGTTCCTGAGGAGGACTGTGCTTTATTTATATTGATGCTATTCTTTGATGTTAGACAAAGACTGTAACTCATTTCTAAAATGAAGCATCCCTTTATGGGTGGAATTTTTGGAGGTTTATTAGTGATAGCAGGAGATAGATTGATGCCACAGGAACTCAGTTCTGCCCATACGTCTCATATTCCTGTGCTGGACTTCCAAATTTTCTGCGTTCTCTCTCCAGCAGCAGCAGAGACTGTGAGGTAGTGAAAAATACTGGGTTTTGTTTTGGGGCTTTTCTGTGTCTGAAAAGTGAAGGCTTTTAATGTTGTGTTTAATGTAATTTCCTCAAGGTTTCCAATTAGAATCATAAAGGTTGGAAAAGACCTCTAAGATCACTGAGTCCAACCGTCTGCCCAACACCACCATGCCCACTAAACCATGTCCCTAAGCACCTTATCTACACGTCTTTTAAATACCTCCAGGGATGGTGACTCCACCACTTCCCTGGGCAGCCTGTTCCAATGCTTAACCACTCTTTCAGTAAAGAAATTTTTCCTAATGTCCAATCTAAACCTCCCCTGGCGCAACTTGAGGCCGTTTCCTCTCGTCCTATCACTAGTTACTTGGCAGAAGAGACCAACACCCACCTCGCTGCAACCTCCTTTCAGGTAGTTGTAGAGGGCGATAAGGTCTCCCSTCAGCCTCCTCTTCTCCAGACTAAACAGTCCCAGTTCCCTCAGCCGCTCCTCCTAAGACTTGCTCTCCAGACCCTTCACCAGCCTCGTTGCCCTTCTCAAATTAGCCCTTACAAATCAAGGAATTAGCTACTCATTAGCTTTTCATGTTGGAACACTTGCCAGAGGAAGGACATAGTTCAGCCCCTGGAGCGACGAGCCAGTGGATGGATGTCTCACGTGCACTTTAGCTAGATCACAAAGACCACCACTTACCATGGAAAATCCTCTGGTATTTCCTGGCAGCTGGCCATTCGTGAAGGCCTTGAGCTAGATAGCTTAGAAACTCAGAGCATGGGAACTTGGGTGGAATTAAGTTGGATGAATCTGTGCCCTAATCCCCGTTTACCTCTGTGTTCTCATCTGTAGTTTAGCGGTATTAGTTACTGTACATGCTAAGGCTGAGGTCTTGGTTATTAATGCTGAAAGAGATCGAAGACACTACTATTTTCCATGCATGGGCTTCTAGAAGTTCTGTGCTATCTGGAGACCTATCACCAAAAGACTTTAAGTGCTCTCAGTAGGGTGGTGGATCTCTGTGTTGGGTTCAGTCTGCGCCAGAAGGAGGTTCTGTCACTCTTACTGGTTGTGTTCTGTGACCTTGGTTGGTGGGACATGTAAACCCACCTAAGTTTGTGTAACCTTTCCTGTGACACGTACCATGAATAGAAGTAGGACTGTAATTGCTTAGTGGAGCCCATGTTTGGAGTGAAATCCATTTCATCTTTAACTAAGAACATATGGAATGCCTTGCCTTCTGAGTATACTCACCAGACATGGACATCTTTTCTGGGAGACAAAGGAACACCTGTTTGTGTTCACAGTCTTAATTTGATCTGATGGGCTGCCTAGGCTTAGCCCTGGGATGAGAGAGGGACAGATAGAAAGTCCCTGTAAAGGGTAGCCTGTCATTCTTAAATAGGCACCAGAACTTTTGTTGCAAATGGGATTTTTGTCTAACCAAAACCAACAATCTTTGGTGCCTCTTTTTACAGATGCCAGCTGAACTATTGAATAATTCTGTGCAGTTTTGCTTTCAGAGGAATAGGAATGTTTAACGATAATGACTCTTACCTGAGGAACTGAATTTAGAGCATCTCTAAAATCTTAGCTTGACACCTAAAATGGAATACAGAAAAGGGCTATCATTCCTAAACCCACAGCAGAGATTAAAGAAGCTGAAAGCATTAGCCTCCTAAGCCAGTGTGACAGCTTTTTTCTATTTTATTAATGTTTACTTTAGAAACAAAGATGTACTTGCTCAGTTTGTTCATTTTCTGAGACTAATTTATGTTCTGAGTTCAGCCATGATATTTTCCTTAGTGCTATGGAATTTGGTTATGCTAACAATGAAAGAGAAATCCAGAGGGTTGATCTAGAGACAAGCATAATTTATTATGGAAGGAGGAAACCCAGTGGGATATCTTATCACTCCAGTTTTCAGTAATAGAAGGAAACTATTTAGCTCTTTTTCTCCAGATGTTATGGCAGACAGAACTCCAGAACTTTGGCTGCAACAGTTGCAGAAGAGTTAATCACTTTGGCACCTGGGAAGCTAATATACTACTTGGCTCTGAAAAAGAGGAGCCTGGGAATCTTTATGCAAAGTATATTTGGGAACAAATAACTATAATGAAGTAAAAAATTAATCAGCTAGCCCAAAGCCTGAACTAAATGAATACTTTTGAGAGAATACTACAGACCAAATGCATTGTTCAAAGATTTCAGGAGGTGTATTATAAATCCAAGGCTCTTACTTTGAGGAAATTTTATTACTGCGTACAAAACCCATGTAACCCAAGATGACAAATACCACTTCAGCTTTCCCCACTTCTTTGAAGAAACTGTTCACTATGAAAGCACTAAATTTTTTGTTACATGTTGTTGTACTGTGATCTGTGAAGAGTAAGGGCACAAGAACATGAGAAGTTCAGGACCCAGTTTGTACATTGCAGAGGGAGTTGCTTTGAACTTAGAAAGTGGACAAGCTGTGTAAACTTTTTCTGCATTTTTATTTTTGGTTATTTGGTAGGTTTGCTTGGATTGCACAAAAATTTTTCCAAGTTCTGTCCTGCTCCCATCTGTTCTTGGCTCTGGTCGACTTCACTGTGAGCAATGAAATGTGCAGTTAGATTCCACTTGTGCAGAACACATCACCACAGTAAGCTGAAGGTTGGTTCCAAACTCAAATGTCTTTCAATAAAAAGACAAGATTCTCCTGTTCATATTTTACCCAGGAGTATCTATCTTTATGCTTCAAACACCTCTTAGTGCCATGTTTCAGGATAGAGGACAATGTCTCGCAGTCTTGGGTCAGTGACCATCTAGTTTTTATTCCTGACAATGACAGCTAACTGAAGAGTTAGAAAGGAAGAAAGCACTACACTTGATTTTAGGTTAATATACTATCTTAGTTGATTGCATTTTACAATCACAGAACATAACTGTAAAACTTCTGATATATCAGGGCATTATAACGTTACCACTGACCAAAATGAACAGAAACCTGACCTGAATTAAGACTGGGGGAATTCAGTGTTTGTAACTGTGGTTTTACAGCAAGGTTTCAAAACACGATTAAAAGATACCTCCAATGTTTGAGGTGGCAATAAAGATTTGGAATGTGATCATCAGTTGAAGACATTAGTGGATTTCTTAGTGTGTAATAAGTATTAATCAGCAACATATCACCTTCCCATGGTTGTATTAGGTCTGCAAAATTAACAGTAAGGGAGAATATTATCTTTTAATTAAAATAGATAGGTCTGATCAAATGAGCTTTCCAGACCTTTCAATAAGAAGGATTCCTACTTTAAGATCATACTTCCACTCTTAATTTAAAAATGCAACTCAAGGCTTTAAATAATTGAGCTACAAGGATGCAGCTCGTACAGGAAGAACAAGAGCAGGTTTATTGTTCTCCGTGACTACTGTAGGGTCACAGAATTAGGTCTGGTGCCGTTTATGGAAGAGCTCAGCTGGGTCAGCTTTTCAGGTAGATAAGAAAACTTTATTTAGCCATGTTATGCAGGGCATGTTCACTGTCTCAGCCCTATCATCAGGAACACATGTCCACATCAAGATAAACACAAATGGGGGTTTCTTGTTGTCAGGCTCTGGAGTAGGTTCGTCAATTCATTCCAAGAGGTTCCTTCCTAAATAGGACTAAAGAACTGAGCTCCCATAGACAGCTCAGACAGCCTCTGCCTTTGCTCCACCGGCTCTCTAAACAGATGATGAACACTTTAAAGGGTTTGGCAGCCTACTAATGTTTCTCAAGTGCTTACTTCCCATCAGAGCTGAAGGTGCTATTTGGGGACATGCCCTCGCTAACCTTGAAATGAGGTGATCACAGCAGGAACATGAAGTAATTCCTTTTACTTCTTAGTGTTCTGTATGATTTCCCTGTGTCCACAGCTAGGCAGCAGCTTGTTGGCTGTGTTTCCTGTCTTGTCATCTTCCTTTTCATCCAGATTCACTCTCTTTTATTTTTAGGTATTTAGGTTTTGATTTCTGAAAGAGAAAGAAAGGAATCTCTGTTGAAAGAGGTAGGCGTGACCATTCTTTTAAGAAAGGAGAGAAAGAAAAAGTATTGTGTAGCATGAGTGTTTGCTGAAGAACAGGCTATTCAGTGGCGCAGACTATTCATGGTTTTATTGTGAAGCAGAATGAAATTCCCAGTGGTCAGAGTTCAGACCCAGAGGAATTGGCTGTAGCAATAGGCAACAGCAGCCCTGCTAGGAAAGGCAGCTTTTTTTTTTTTTTTTCCCCCAGACATTTTTCTACATGAATAAATTCAGTTTGCATAATGGAGTGAGGAACACCTCTTTTTTTAGCTGACCTCTTTTTGGCTTCTCAGCTTCTTTCACTATCTAATAGCCAGAGAGACAAGCTCTGTCTGAAATTCCCACAGTTCTTTGCCCTTTTCATTCTCTGGCCACCTAGAAACCCCTCGCTATTTCTTGATTAGTGCTGGGAAAAAGTTATCTGGGGAACTTGAGAGTAAGAGGGTGCGTTTCAAACTAATTTAAGGATCACTAGAGCTGGATGATGAGGTATACCTGTGTATGGCCTGAAACTACCAAAATCTGTTCCCATATCCCAGGTAATATGCAGAGAGTGGAAGCAGCGTTGGCGATACAGTATAACCAAGATGTTCTCAGATTTATGGCACTTCTACTGCAATTCTGGGGTAGAATCAGAATTTTTATTTTAATATTTGTAGATGCACTAGAATGTGTGTTTCAGAAAGAAAACAACCAGCCATTGTAAGCTGGATTCTGATTCCTGCACTAATTCCTGAAGCCTTCGAGAATCATACTTGATCTCTTTAAATAACAAGGGAGAAGAAGATGATAGAGCTATGTTGTGACCCCTTCTCTACTACTGTTTCCCCTCCACCCCCCACCTTGATTTTTGGTGAAGCAAAGAACAGGGAGGAGGGATAATATGGTATTTACAGCCATATCTTATTTTCTGAGCACTCTGTAAATGCTTAATTATGTTGCTTTGTGCCATCAGAACAACTGGCTTTTTTCCTATGGAGAGCTGGTTAGTTGATCATGTTTGAGACCATTTGCCAAGGCCAATTCATTGGCACATTTCAGATGCACTGAAGAAAAATACATTGTCTGATCAGTGTTTGCTTAGTAGGCATGTGATTTAATGGTGCCATTAAATCTGGGGAGCAGCCTTTTACTATAGTATTTTCCATGAGATTATAATTTACCTCGAGTCATTTATTAGTATAGTTTTTTAGAATGTATGCCTTGGGCTCTTCTCTTTGACAGTTTCAGTCTACAATGCTGATCTGCAGCCAGAATGTTTTCATCCTGTTTGGGGTGACTGGTGGTTCTTCTAGAGAGTTTCTTGAGAGAAGTGCACTTGAACCCAAGTTCAATACTGCATGTCTAAACCCAGGCACCTTCTGTGCCTTCCGCTCCAAGCAGGTCAGCAAGTACAGTACAAATTTAGACTGCTGCTTAGCATGTTTTCCTTTGGATTTACCAGATGAGGTGACTCTGTAAAGTACAGAATTAGATCGCAGAAAAGACTTATATTGAGGTTTTGAGGTATTTTTATTACTCTGGAAATTACACATAGAATGTAGGTCATGATTTCACAGGGAAAAATGGGTCAAAAATCTTACTGAAACAGTGAGGGTCCCCTGATACTGTAGGTATGCAGAACTGCTATATCCTGTACACATTTAGTATACATACCTATTATGGGATCTGCATCTCTCATTCGCAGAAAGTGTGAGTAGATCTGGGTTTATAATTGGAAGCCCTAACCCTGTGCTGTCCATATCCAACACACTTGATGGCCTTAGGGGAAGTCTGTGATGCACAAGGAACGTGGGTTTGCTGCCAAGTGTTATAAAATGCAGAGATGACAGCTCTGTTCCACAGAGCACAGTCTAGAAAGATGCACAAACATCTTTTACATGATGCTGGTGTCCTTCTTCTGAGCAAAAAGACAACGCAGACTAGGAAATCCAGTGGTAAAGGTGGCTGAAGGGTTTTATTGTCTTAAATATAAACTTGTATCTTGCCAAAAAAAAAAAAAAAAAGGCATTTTTGGAGTGTTTCTATAGTTTTTCTGGTGGTTTGTTTCTGTCTTGGTGACAGACATTTTGCTAAATGGCATTGTTGACTTTGATTTATCAAAAGCCTATTAACATGATGCATGAGTTTTATAGCTCCCATCCCTTACCTATGAGCACTCTTACTCTCTTTAGTCAGAAGTAATGTGTGCTTCTGACAGCAGATCTAGTGAAATTGATTAGGCTGTTAATCAGTGGAGTGTTTTTGAGTTGCAACAATTTAAACCAGTTTCACAGACATACTACTTCATCACCAAGTCTTGTCCAAATATCTGTTAATATCATAGCTTCTGGTAAAGCAAGAACAATGTCCTTCCTTGCAAATTCTCTCTTACTAGAAAGAAAGAGATCTTGATGCATACAATGGGTTGTAAGTGGTAAATAAAATAGTGAGAGGGGTCTCACAAAACAGCGTGAGATTTCAGGTGGCTGTTGTAGGAAACCAGTGCTGACTTTCAGCTGAAACAGAGTTCTTAGAAACACTGGGGCTAAAATCACTCTGGTTTGTCTTGGAAGAGAGGTTGCTGGGGAATAACTTCCAGGCCTGTCCAGATATTATTTGTGAACTTTGAGTACTGGATTTCTTAGTGACTGCTGAAGCAGCAGATACAGTTTTCCAGAGGGCGTATTCTGCAAAACCAAGCTTGGATCTGGTATCCATCTTTCAGCAAGGTCACCCTTCTAGTGGTGTAAGCACTTCCGCTCACAGTTGTCACGAACACCATGAGCAATTCCAGTTGGAGACTGGATTCTGAACAGGCAGATTTAGTGCTGCTTTTGGTAAAGAGAGTGTGTGTGTGTATATATCCTTTTCTCCATCCCCAGCAGAATCAGCCTAAGCCAGTATGTCAAGTGCTTTTCCTGCACACATCACTAATAATGTGGTTCCAGAAGCTGACTGGACATCCCTTGTTTGCCTGTCAGACGCTACAGGGAATTTGTGGAGTATGAGCTTCCTTTGGGACAGACCTTCAGGCGGAGCATGCTAATTAGTACTGCAGAAAAGGGAAGTCTGAGGGGAACTGCTCAGAAGGAGACTTTTGATCTAGGCTGGCTTTTTGTTTTGTTTCCCTGGAAAAGAACAGCTTTTCCATTTTGTAGTACTGTTAGTAAAGAGAAGTCGTGCTTGTGCAAATGGCTGCTGTGACACTGTTGGCAATGATGCCTCTGCTCTACTTCAAACAAATCCACTTTTTTGGAAGTGGTGTCTGACCCACTGCAGCATGTTAATAAGTCTGAAGTTGGGAATGGGAAATGTTCTGTTGTCTAGACAGGCTAAAAGATGGGAAGGATCTGAAGTCAAAACCGACTCTCTTTCCACTAGAGAACAGACCAACTTCACTAGCTCATCCCCACACATTGGCCATGATTCTGTAGTTTGCTGTGCTGACCTTAGTACAAAAATTCAGTTTTGGGCTGTCTTTGAGGTTAAAAGTTAATTTAACCTTTTTCAAGTAAGTATTCTTGTGGCTGCTCTCCTACACCTTTGCCTGCATCACAGCAACAGACCTCTTCAGTAATAGGTGAAATTCTTCACTTTATGGGAGTGAAACGCTATTCCAGGTTGATCTCTTTTGCCAGGTGATGCGTGTGTATGAATAACTGGCAATTAGAAGAAGTTCTGCATCATTGCTTATGCTGGTTTCCTGACATTTCTTTGTGTCACTCCAGCAGTGTACAATCCAGAATCTCTTTGAAAGACTATACAACAGTTGATGGGGCAGAGGGGAGAAGTATACCTCTTCTGTTTCAGAATACCTCTTTGCTGATTGTTTTATTTTAGGGAATTAACAAGTCTTCTGACATAAATCTGAAAACGTATTAACAGCCTTTCAGCCAAATTTGAGCACCTGTTATCTTAAAAAAGAATGAAGAAAGAAAAAAAAAAAAAAGAGGGCATTAAAACAAGAGATGATGTCAAACTCTACAAGACAATGTAAAGTCTTGCCTCATGAAAACAGCTGTGAAGATTGGGACTCTTAAGAGCTTTTTTCCTGTGTCTATTTGAACTTTAAAAAAAAAAAAAAAAATCATCAATTATTTCAGAGCAGTCTGTCTATTGATCGGAAGATCACACGAGTGCCCTCCAGGGAATATCTGTTGATCTATGTTGTCTTCAAAAAAAAAAAAAAAAAAAAAAAGAAACTTAATTTGAGGTGTTAGTAGTTAAGAAGCAAATCATAATGTGAAGACAAGTCCTGTGGCAGACAGCTAAATTCAGGCTTTGTTCTTTTAACAAGTCACAGATACCTCTCCCTGGAATTCATCATCTGAAAAGGGAAGCTGGTCATGGTCTGGCACTGGGCAGCTGAATTACATTTCTTCCTCAAATTACATTTCTTCCTCAATTAATCAATGCTATTGATGCTGTATGAGTAAGTCAGACCTTGGTTTACTGTTTTGATACCGGCATACCTTTGCTTCCTGAATTATGGATCCAATCCAAAACCTGTTGGTTTCAGCAAGAGTAGGATAGTACCCGATAGAGCATATCAGTGCAATAGCTAGTGGGTAGATAAATGCTTATCACTGTGAAACATTTGTGAATCAAACTTATTTCCTCTTCCCCTAGATAGTGGTATCCAAGATGTCCAGAGGGGACAATTTAGTGGTTCATTTGTAATTGACATGAACATTTTGCACAAATAAGATGCCTAATCTGATAGCAGGTTGGCAAACAAACTGAAAGAGCGGGTTGGTCAGCAGGCAGAAATGAATACCAAATATTTTCCTTGCTGCCTCCCATATTTTTGGAAACTGTTTGGAAGCCAGAAATGTTCATTGGAAATGTTCATTAAAATGATCCCCAAAGTGGATTAGTCAGCTAGTTCTGGAAGAGCACTGAAAATTCTTTTCTGTTGTGCTGTTGGCTTTCTTGCATCACTATTAATTATGAAACTTAGCTCTTTAGCAGACTGCTAATTAAATTGGGCTGCAGTGATATGGACAAGTATAGTACCTCTTTCTATTCTCTGCTGAGATAGTCATATATCCTGGGGTTGTCACAAGGAAAAGCCAGCCAGGCTGCCAGTTACCCTTCCTCTAGGGATGACGTGTCACACTTCATCTGACTACCTGTCTGTTACAGTGAATCTCTCCCTTCTTTTCTTTTAATTTTAGAATTATTTATCTCATCCTTTTTCAAGGTGAGAGTTCAGCCTGACAGTGCCTTTTTGACTTGGTTTGAAGGCTCTTAATCAGTCAACTATGTGATTCAATTCTGTCCTGAAGGCAGTGTTGGCCGTACTGTGGAAACTGAAGGCAAGGACAAGAAGTTACTACTAGTAGCATCTCTATAATCATAAGTACTGTCCCAGTTCTATAAATCTGCTGAACTCTGACGTTTTTCTCTTGTGAAACTTACTTAAGCTACAGGTGCCTTACAAACAGTGTTTCACTCTCTCCAGACACGGCCTCGTTTCTCTGACTTCACTGGGGAGAGGTGATGGTTTCCTTCATCGTATCACCTGATTTGTTGTCTGCTCTTAGCTAAAGTAACATGATGATGGAGACGGAGTTTTGTTCTGTAATTTCACTCTGTAATTTTTTTTGATGACAAAAGGATGCTGAAGGAGAAGATAGTGCCAGAAGTGCAGTTTTGTGTCATCTCGGTGAAGTAAGCTACTAACTGCTGGCTGATGCATAGAGGGCTATGGCTTGCATCCTCTTATACAGCTCTTTGTAGCTGGGTATCTTTCAATTGAGAAGTCCCTTCTGTATTCCTTGCTGACCTCTTGCTGGAAAGCTATAGCATGATATTTGTATACCACTGCTTTTTCAATCTATTCTCTGTATGAAAGAGATTGATTGAACCAGAGACACACCAATTTTTCTCAAAGAGAGTAAGGCTTTCATTCTGTGATATGTGGCTGCTATACCCTTCTTCTGAGCACCAGTGGAAGACTATTTTGGAGAAGTGAGAAGACAAATGCAATGCCATAGGAAGCAACGAGTTAACTTTCATTTCCCACCTTCTGAGTGTTGAATTCCAAAGTCCTGTTGAACAGAAACTGCAACACTGTTACATTTTTTGCTAGCTATGCTGTTCAGATATTGATCAAAAACTGCCTTTGCATTCACCATTTTACCTAAAGAGCTGATGTGTTATCTCTGAGATAGTAATCTTTTCTACAAAAAAAAAAAAAAAAAAATCCCTTAAATTTTCATGTTCTCTTGTTTTGATCTAAAGTTATTCTTCTTGGAAATTTAAAGCTCATCTAGCAAGTTTTGTGGGTAGGATTTTACAGCTGAAGAATATCAGGGGCACTGTGTGCATGTAAGCTTCTAGTCCAAATTAGAATTTATAGCAGATCAGAGGGATTTGGAATTTGGTTAGTATAAAAGGATTCTCATAGATTTGTCGCCTACCCTGTTGTCACCTTACATTTGCATCATATTTACCATCAGTATATTAGAAGCATATATATTGATATTGGGTTTTGTTAAAAATTAAAATTACATTTAATTCCATCTTTTCTGTCCCAAATTTCTTATTTGAGTTTTCTTGTAATATTTTTCTTTTAACTTGGGAAAACATTGGCATTTTCTGTTGGATTTTCTTGTTTGGTTTTCAGTTTCTGAGACGTATTGGTATCTTTCCTTGCCAGACTGAAATATACAGCTGAGATTGTTATAAACAGCTAATCAAACACTGGAATTCTTCATAGTATAAAAAGCCATGGTCGCAACACTGGTTTGTGCATTCCTGTTACAAGATTTACTGTGATATGAAAATGCCTACAATGGGCTATTGAAACTAAATGTAGTGTGGATTAAAAATAGTGTGAATTAAAATCTCCTGTTTAAAAAAAAAAAAAAAAAAAGTCTTAAAATACTTAGCACAAGACAACTGCATAGTTGTGTTTCGAGAAATGCATACCTTCAGTGAGTTTATTATACTGAGATCACAAGGGGAGCCAGTGTTGTGCACACGTGCACATATGAATAAAGAACAAGCTGACTGAAGAAAATTCAACATAGGGTTTGCAATTCAATAAACTCAAAATTGCCAGCCTAAAAAACTGTGAACATGACTGCAAATTTGGGACAAAAATTTCCCTGCAAACAATGGGACTGATTAATCAGGGCTATATAACATACCTAAAGAAGTAATGCGTAGTAATACTTTTTCCAAGCAAGTTTCAAATCTTTTCAGGCAAAATTTTGTTGTCTTCCATTAACTCCTATGGAGAATTCAGTGGATGCTTACCCTATTCAAATAGGGAAATCTCAGCTCCATTGAAAAATAGGTTAGTGTTTCCAATCCAGTCTTTATCATGAAGCTATCATGGATGCTTTGTTCTACAGAAAGGATTCTAGCCTCAAAGATCTCTCTACATTTCCTATGCATGAGAAGTTTTTGCAAAGTATCTTCTCACCAGTTCCACGTTGTGAGTCTATTCATGAGCGTAACAGGACGATCCTGGCAAATACATAATGATTCTCCTGAGACAGAAAGGGAAGCAAGAAGCTGTTTCACAGGACTAACCTAAAGATGCTCAGAAGGATTCTTCCTCTGGTACCGGTGCTGGGCTGTTTATCATACATATTGATGGGGTAGAAAGAAGATCCATTCACCTATGTTTCATAGCATCATAGAATCATTAAGGTTGGAAAAGACCTCTAAGATCATCAAGTCCAACCGTCTGCCCAACACCACCATGCCCACTAAACCATGTCCCTAAGCRCCTCATCTACACGTCTTTTAAATACYTCCAGGGATGGTGACTCCACCACTTCCCTGGGCAGCCTGTTCCAATGTTTAACCACTCTTTCAGTAAAGAAATTTTTCCTAAGGTCCAATCTAAACCTCCCCTGGCGCAACTTGAGGCCATTTCCTCTCGTCCTATCGCTAGTTGCTTGGCAGAAGAGACCGACACCCACCTCGCTGCAACCTCCTTTCAGGTAGTTGTAGAGGGCAATAAGGTCTACCCTTGTTTCCTAACAATATCTGTGTAAGTTTGCAGGTTCAATTGCAACAGAGGAAATTCTGAATAGAAATTTTTTTCACAATTCTGTCATCTCACTGCCTACTGCTTTCACACTAGTGGGGGGAGAAAGGTGACATTAGACTACAGACATTAAATCTGTAGTGGCCCACTTCTTTGTGTGTCTGGCTCTCCTGCTTACTTCTGTCCCCCTGTTCTTGAAATGGCAGAGTGGTGTCTATTACCACTGTGATGTCTGTAGCTGGCTGCTCTAAAGTCCTGGGGATCATAGTTTATTTAGCCTTGTGCACCTCCAAAGCTCATTGTTGCACAGGTTTCCTATTCAAGGTAGCATGGTGGATAGAAAGATGACACTGTGCTCTTGGCCAAATGATGCATAGCGAAGCCCTTCAGTTCAGTGGCCCAAATCTAAGCTTTGACTTTCGATTATATGTRTATTGTCAGTTCCTTATCTAGTGTTTCTTTATATTTCTTCCTATAAGCTATCACCTTCTGCTGTGCACTTCTGAATTGTTTACTTCATGTATATGTGAAGYTCTAGCCCTTAGCTGTGACTATGTTCTGTTTGTGTTGTATGTTTTTGAATACCACATTGGAACTTTTCAGCCTGCACGTACTATGTTGGCGTATTTGGTACCAACCTTGGTTAGCTTTTTGACAGACTACAGATGGTCTGTTCATCAGTCTGTTATCTAGCTGCTTATCAGTCATGCTTCTCAAACTCCAGTCCTTGTTTTGCTTGCACAGCTGCAGTAATTAAGACTCCATTGTTTCTATGCTTGCATAGCATTGCTTCAGCCCACAAGTGGGAGTCCTGCAGCAGCCCAAGTGTGCTTCTGTTTGCCAGTGCCTCCCACCCAGACTTTGAAGAGGCGGCAAGCAAGCAAGTCATGCCTCTTCTGTAATTTGGTAAAAGTCTCTTTTTCTGCTTTCTGCTCTGCTCACTAGGGTAAGCTCTGATCTTCAGCCAGGAGTCTTGCAGCAAAAGACCACCTACCCGAAAGAGGAGTCCTCAACCAGTAGTATTCAGGGAGAGTTGGGAAAACCTTGCATGAGGGACAAGGCAATGAGACAAGGACAGAGAGAGATTAATAGAAGATTGGACCTCTTTCCCCTCCTGCCTTCATCCTTTACAAGGTGGAACTCATCAGTTTCTCTGAAGGAAGCAAGAAAGAACTCCTGGGTTTGAATCAAACTAGGAAATGGCTGCGGCAAAACTATTTTGTTCAAAATTTTGTAGTGCAGGCAGTGCCTCACAGACTTGATGAAAAGCTGAAAAAGATGCCAGTCTTATATCCCCTAGTCAGCCAGAAATATTGCACCCTGAGGCGTGTTAAAGGATAGAGCTGTACAGGCAAGACTTGTAGCCCTTCCTGTAACTTCTCCTTCGATGGGTGAAGAGGTCTGCAGAAAGGAAATTTGATCAATTCAATTTAGACTAGAGAAATAAAATGACAAGAGGATCTTATTTCTTTCATCTTTATTAAATTCTAGGGTACATTTCCTTACAAGACTTATGTGATCGTAACATTTGAGGTACTTAATGCCTTCTTTGCCTCAGGCTTCAATAGTCAGACCAGYCACCCTCAGGGTATTCAGCCCCCTGAGCTGGAAGACGGGGGCGGCGAGCAGGATAAACCCCCCATAATCCAGGAGGAAGTGGTGAACGACCTGCTAYGCCACYTGGACGCTCACAAGTCCATGGGGCCGGATGGGATCCACCCAAGAGTGCTGAGGGAGCTGGYGGAGGAGCTTGCCAAGCCACTCTCCATCATTTATCAGCGGTCCTGGTTAACGGGGGAGGTCCCGGACAACTGGAGGCTTGCCAATGTGACACCCATCTACAAGAAGGGCCAGAAGGAGGACCCAGGGAACTACAGGTCTGTCAGCTTGACCTCGGTGCCAGGGAAGATTATGGAGCGGTTCATCTTGGGGGCACTCACAAGCCATGTGCGGGACAACCAGGGGATCAGGTCCAGCCAGCATGGGTTCATGAAAGGCAGGTCCTGCTTGACTAACCTGATCTCCTTCTATGACCAGGTGACCTGCCTAGTGGATGAGGGAAAGGCTGTGGATGTGGTCTACCTGGACTTCAGTAAAGCCTTCGACACTGTCTCCCACAGCATTCTCCTAGAGAAGCTGGCGGCTCACGGCTTAGACAGGTGTACTCTKCRCTGGGTWAAAAACTGGCTGGGCGGCCGGGCCCAGAGAGTTGTGGTGAATGGAGTGAAGTCCACTTGGCGGCCGGTCACGAGCGGTGCCCCCCAGGGCTCCGTTTTGGGGCTGGTCTTGTTCAATATCTTTATCAACGATCTGGATGAGGGGATTGAGTGCTCCCTCAGTAAGTTTGCAGATGACACCAAGCTGGCYGGCAGTGTCGATCTGCTCGAGGGTAGGAAGGCTCTGCAGAGGGACCTGGACAGGCTGGATCARTGGCCTGAGGCCAACTGTATGAGGTTCAACAAGGCCAAGTGCTGGGTCCTGCACTTCGGCCMCAACAACCCCATGCTACGCTACAGGCTGGGGGAAGAGTGGCTGGAAAGCTGCCTGTCGGAAAAGGACCTGGGGGTGCTGGTTGACAGCCGGCTGAA
>JAYKAV010000647.1:47918-60366 GCA_035582835.1 Phoebastria nigripes
GAGTGGTTAAGCATTGGACCAGGCTGCCCAGGGAAGTGGTGGAGTCACCATCCCTGGAGGTATTTAAAAGACGTGTAGATGAGGCGCTTAGGGACATGGTTTAGTGGGCATGGTGGTGTTGGGCAGATGGTTGGACTTGATGATCTTAGAGGTCTTTTCCAACCTTAATGATTCTATGATTTTATTGATTTAGTATTGTACGCAAAGTAGTTAAAAATACTAGTTTTAAAGAAGCTGGAGCCAGATTCCCTTACAGTTTAATGAATCTTTCCTGTATGCTGCCCAGTAACGATTGATAAGGGATTTTATGTGCCTGTTATTTGAGGGTGCCAAGACAGGGATTTGAATGTCTTGCATGCAGTCAGAAAGGTAGCCCAGGGTACAGCTGAGCACAGAGTGCTTGATAGAGTACTCTTGGACTCCCCTGCCTATACGCTTGGCTCCCCTACACTTCTTCCTATGCATATGGAGTTAGCATCCTGACAGGTATATRGAATGGTTTGTAACATGCAGCAGAGCAGAACCGATCTCCTTACAGGCAGTAGTGTTTGGCACAGGTGTCCGGCTTGGATGCTTTGTTTATGAGTTTTTTTGGTTTTGTTTGTTTTTTCTCAGTGATGACTAATCCTTAATTTGTCATCTTTAGTTTATTTTAAAAGAAAACACAGGATCATCAGGGACTTGCTGAGTCACTGTCTTACAATCTCAAATAAGAATAGTCCTTTTCCTCTTGCAGCCAACTCTGTTCTGGGATATCTCTATAACTTATTTTCCAGAATGTGACTCTAAATCAACTAGATTGTCCTGCCCTCATCACTGCTGTTTAGGAGGCTGTTCCATGACCTTACTGCTCGGAGGGTTACAAGCCTTCTGCAACTAAAATGTCTTCCCAGTCTTAAGTTTCCTTACAGCAAGTTTGTACACATTTGTCCTTGTGCCAGGGTTGTCCTTCCAGTTGAATAGCTTCTCCTTCCTCACCCTCCAGTTATGTAGGCATTTCTCTTCCGAGAAGCCCCTATTGCTCTGCTTGTCACAGGGGGCCTTCTCTGTGCCAGGAGAACTGGGCTTTGGCATTAAAGGTTATTTTCTCAAACAAGGATACTTTGTGCGTTGTGAATGTTATGCCATCAGTTGAAAAGAACCTCAGCTTCCTCTGACCTGTGGGAGTTCTCCTCACAGAATATGTCCTTCTTAAATAAAAATCCCCCGTGTGGGAACTTTCAGACTCCTGTTAGCTTTTGTGACTGTGTAGAAAAGAGAATCCTCAGGTAACCCACGAGCCAGATGTTTCTGAGCAAAAAAGGCTTGAGTGCCAGGGATATGGGGATGTCAAAGTCAAGCAATAATTAAAACTACCATCATTTAGTGGTCCTTTTGCACTGAAGAGACTCTTACCATTGCATTTGCATCATAAGGGCAAATTTCTTCCAGAAACACCGTGAACAAATAAGATGTTTGGGTTAAAGCATCTGGCAGCCTCTATCTTGCATGCTTTTCTGACAATTATAGCTAATGTCAAATTGAAGATTTGGAGCTTCTAGGCCCTGTATTAATGGCCCTGTCTAATTCTTTACATTCCTTCAGATTTGTTTATGTCTATGGAGGCTAAACAGATTTGATAATGGAAGAGACTATATGTTAGCTTAAGCCGTGCAGGGAGAGAACTGAATTTCAGCCTTCCTAGCATGTCTTTGGTTACTTGTGCTGAGATCAGTATGGGATTAACCTTGTCTAGGGAGTCAATTTAAAAAGAGTAATTCTTACTCAATGTTCAAGATTTTAGTTACTGTTCTGTCAGCCATCGTGTTTAGGTGATTTCTTTGAACAATTGGATATAATTTTTGCTTTGATTTCCTAAAAAGAATAGAATTCATTTGTGTATCATGGTTTAAGCAAGAAATCCCCATTAGCAATAATGGGAGGTTGGACTAATTGTTGGCTGATATGTTTGCATTCATATCCTATACCAGCCAGGTTACAGGGTCATAGATTCTGTGGACGGATTCCTCTCTGGTTGAGACACAAACTGTGACTTGCAGTTTACTGATCAACTTGAGTTTTTAGCCATATTTCATGTTCAGCTGAAATTTAAAGCAAGTCTTTTGCGTCTGCCAAGATAACATGACATTAACTGTGGCATAAATGTTATAGGCTCTATAATGTAATGGGGTTTGAGCTCCATTGCTTTGGATTTCCTTATAGTGTGTTTGCTATTGAAGAAGACCTCTCTCTTTGTTCTCACTCCCATGCTACTCCTAAAAGGAATGTTTTTATAGCTGGGATACTGAAAATCTGAAGCAATGTCAGAAAAATAGAAAGCACAGGCTAAGAATCATCTTAACCTCAGTAATGGTCTCAGCCAGGAGCTATCTGCCACTGCTCGCTCTCAAATGCCCTCTTCTGTTTCTGTTTTTAAGACTCTTTCCTGGACCCTTGGTTTGTAGGAAAGGCGCTCATCCCTTCAGTAGCAAAGACAGGGTGGTGCCTCCTAATGGGTGCGATAAAGATACATATCCGCAACGGGTATAAGGTTTATGTTTTATATACACCAAGGATTTATATACACCACAGGAAAAATGTTTTGTTAACTTGTCTTGGAAACTTCAGCTGTGAGCCCAAATCTTTGCACATCTAGAGCAAGGCAGCTTTAAGACCAGGCTTTCTAAGATAAATTGTGGCTTTCTTTTGTTGCCCCCCCTCCCCCGCTCCCCAAAAGCCATAGGTGAGACTTACAATCTGTTTTAAACTATTTCTTCTAGATGAGGATAATGAAGTCTTTTAAAGTAAAACTCCACACTTTTCTGTTATTCCCAACTTAAATGTTTCCACAGTCTCTTGATGCATTTACTGTAAGCCTAGAAAAGGCTTCTTCAGAATTATTTTTTCTCTTTTATGTTTTGTTTTCCTGGTTTGTCTGCGTAAATAGTGGGGAATGGGGACAGCACAAAGCCAGGGGCACTGAAAGCATTTGGAGTTCCAACACAAGCAACACATAGCTAAGCACAGGACCACCAGGCCACAGAGTGCCATGTTGYAGTTTGTGCAAGTCTGACGCTTGTTCAGTATCTGTGATATGTTTAGGATGGAGGGATTTGAAAACTGGGAAGTATGAGATTCTAACTTGGAGAGGTTTTTTGTGGGTTTGGGTGGAGGGAGGACTTCTTGCCAGCATGAGTCCATGAGAACAATAACATCCTGGCCAGCTGCTAGTGAAACAGCATGGTTGTGCATTAGGAAGCTTGTGATGCACACCCCAAACGTGACTGTTGGCAAGGTGCTCGTATTCCCAAGCAAAATCAGAGGAGTATCCTGGTATGAGTATGGATTGAAGGGATAATGTGCAGACTGAATTACAGAGAGCTGATTCTGTGGGTATTTTGAAGCACAAAAGTGTGCGGTTCTGGCATCCCACTGCTTGATTCTGGTTATTGTCTTTTTCCCTGCTATTTTCTTTCTCCTTTGTAATTACTGCTGGGTATGTGACCCAGCTTGCTGGCTTTGGTGTCATGCATATTTTCTGTGCATATAGTGGAGTAGACAGGCATTCTGGGTGTCTGTTGCTGCCTAATGAGAAAGCAAAGTTCAGGTCTGCACGGCAATGGAAGGACCACCAAATGCTGCAAACCCCAGCTTTTGCTTCCTTTTTTCAAAGCATAAGTTCAGGGGTTTGCTGTACTTTTTCCTTCAGGCAAACCACATATGTGGTCATTCCCCCAACTGGGCTTCCTTCTGCAGCTTGAAAAAGTGCAGCCAAAACAGCAAATTTAGGTCCATTGCAAATGTTGTATTGCAGTAGCAGTGGAGTCCTGCCAATCCACAGTCTCATTCCAGTCTATGTGGTACAAGTAGACCGTGGAGGCAAGTCTGCCTTACGAGGGCAAATATTCTCTAAGTGGTTGGGCTGTGTAGCATGAATGTGAGTCTTGCTGCTGACCTGATCAGACAATAACCAGATCAATAAAAATGTAATCCTTCTGGCCAGACTTCTTGCAAAGTTGCCTTTTCATTTAATCCATAGCAATAAAGTCAAGCCCTTGCTTAGGTATTTTTATTAATATTTTTACAAGTGGTAGAAGAGTAGCCTTAGGCAAGTCTTTCCTATCTGCATGTCTCAGGATATTATAATCTGAAAGGATGCTGTCATGTCTGATAGCAGTTGTACAAGATGATTACAAAAACAAGTGAGCTTTCAGGCCTCTTTACAAAAGCCATGATACAGAATAGAATAGACTATTTCAGTTGGAAGGGACCTACAATGATCATCTAGTCCAACTGCCTGACCAATTCAGGGCTGACCAAGTTAAAGCATGTTGTTAAGGGCATTGTCCAAATGCCTCTTAAACACTGACAGGGTTGGGGCATCGACCACCTCTCTAGGAAGCCTGTGCCAGTGTTTCATGAGTCTTTCTCCCAATGGTAAGAGCTCCAGGAGCTATTTTACTGGGGAGTGCAGTAGGGGAATTGACAGAAACTAATATTTAGTCCTGTTCTGAGTGTGATTGCAGGTAACGACACATGTGAGTTAGTAGTGCAGCAAAACCTACAAAAGTAAGAATGAGGAGATCTTCCTTCAGTTTCAGTACTGTTACCAGTAAATTGCTTTGTCTGTCTCTGCTTTCTACTGTCAGCCTTGTATCACAGTTTGTCCTCTTTTGTATTCCCACCTAGTAGAGGGTCTGTGTCCTTAAATTGCCTGGCAGAGTGGTGTTGTGATCCACTCTGAAGTCTCTTTGCGTGCTAGTAACCCAAGGAGATATTCAAAGCTTTTTTTGGAAAAAACTGTTACAGTTTTGGAACATGCTCATACTGAGCACCTTGTGCAGCAAAAAGTAATTGTATTCTTGGAGTAAATGGGCAGCAGAATGGTTTCCAAGTGAAGATTAGAGACTGTGACTAAGATGTGACTTCTGCGGAGCTTTGTTTTAATGACAACATATTGCTGTACATAAAACACGTACATTGAGGTAAATTCATATTCTTTGGCACCGGCATCTGAGAGGTTATTGTTATTGCATGTTCATCGTAACCAGGCAGGCACAACAACAATCTTATTTTGAGTTGGCCTGTAAGCAGCTTTAGGATTATATTGCGAAAAGCTCTGCAGTGCCTGGATTTTATGCATTTGCATTAAACCCCAACAATTCCAGGAAGTGTCTGAGTTCTTGTGCTGATGATCACTTGTCTTTCTCCTCACTAAAGACTACATGGAAGAGAGCAAGGCTGGAGTTATGGCCTAAATTGTATGAACAAATAGAGGAATGTCGTCTTCGATTATTTTTAAAGTTAGTCTGAAGCTTGAGCACCCTTTTCTGGCATGTAACTCCTAGTTCTTTCAAAATACTGCTTGTTTAAGCAAAATTAGAAAACTGTAAACTACCACATCTTCCAAGCTCACAGTCCCCACTTGCTGTGCTTGATTACAAGGCTATACTGAAAACAGGAGTAAAGTTCAAGACATAGGACAAAAAATAAGAGGGTAGCTGAGGTCATGTTTCCAGGACCTGAGGCTGGGAGGCAGGCCAGATTCTGCTCCGGACTGTGGTGCAGCACAGTATGAATTGGGATCCACTTACTCAGACTGCTGAGCTCTTACTCACTTGGGACATGTCAGTGGTTTACAAGGCACAACTGCAGAGAGGATTTATATACTAAGGTAAGCAAAGGATTCACAGTTTAGCCTGTGACATTCAATTTTGGTTTGTTGTGGGCCCTGTTTTACCAGAACTTTTAAATGGCATTCGGTATTTCTTTCCTGGAAAGATCTGTGGATAGAAAGCTTGAAAGTTAGCTTCCACCTGTTGAAACAGAGCACTGTTAAAGACTTCCAAGGTAGTTATGCATGAGCAGATATGTTTGTGTGGGTTAGACCTTGGTAGCCAGGTTGTGACAGGGACAGTGATTAACAGCCTGGCTAATCAGCCTGGCTGAAACAGTGAATTGATGTATCCATGCTCTTTCTGGAGCTAGGTCATCGTGGGCTAACTTGGGTATTGATCCTTCCAGTCTTGAATTAAAACTTTAAAATCACCTTGTGCTTCCTGATGCACGTGCTGTGGCTGTAAGCTGAGACACTCCCTTCAATAGCTTCATTCCTGACCCTGGCACAGCGTTGCTGTTCTGGTGGCCACAATATACTAGATGCGACACAACCCAAAAAGCTATTGTGTTTGCTGCCCTGGTACACTGCCCATCCTAGGATTGAGGAGAGCAGTAAAATTCTGGTGCAAGCCAAACTGAACTCTTAGCTGGTCCTAACTATCAGCATCAGCTAAGTGGCTTGTATTGCAGAGTGGCTTCAGGCCCTTGGATTCTCTGGTCTCCACACCACAGCATAGGCATGGTGCTGCATTCAAGCAAAATCAATAGGCAGATTTATCGAGAGAGTAACATGCAAACTGCAACTTGGCCAGAGCAATTTCTTAATGGTGCTTGAAGTGAGGCTAGAAGTCATGCTCATGAACAGCAAACTGCTGTTCTTGGGACAGTCAGCTAGCGAGCAGTCATGAGCTAATTGGAGCAAGACAGCATTATCCAGTGCAGCTCTTAYGTCACTGTTTGCACAGGTGAGTATCACTCGGAGCAAACCTTGCTGGTCAAAATCTTTCAAAATCCAGTGAGAGCTGTAGGCTGAGAGACTGTTGTTCTGCTCCCTCTGACTGAGCTGCTCCCTCTTCCTCTTGGCTGGAGACGAGGTTGAGTGGGAGTATTCTGCTCAGCATAAATTCCTGCCCTAAGCATTCCTCCCTCCCCGCTGTGCCCCAGTGACTGCTTGATCTGCTGTGCTGCATCAGATTGTCCTAATCCCCTGCTTCCCATGTCCTCTTCCCTTTGGGAGCTGGGGGAGCTGGTGTGTACCAAGCCCTTGGTGTGAGTGCAGCCCAGCTAAGGCTTGTGGACTGCTTGGGCAGCTCCCCTTGACCTCAGCCTCTGCTGCAACAGGAGTCAAGTAGCAGCTTCTTAACCCAGTGCACTGGTGCTCCTACGATGGCATTTGACAGGGCCCCTGTTTTGTCTAGAGTGGGAACTTTAACCAACACAAATAATAATATCTGAAAATTTTTTGCCAGTGACTGAGTGCAATTAAAAGCTAAATATCACACAGCAGTGTAGGTTGCACTTTTCTAGTGAAAATATTACATGGTGATTTGGTTGCAGCAGTTAATTAGTTTGGGCAAATGATCTCTTGCTGTGGATGTTTATCAGTGCAATCACATTTATAGTCAAGCTAACTGGGTAGAAAAAAATGGAAGGGAATACTCTGTCTGCCCTTTGCATTAGGGAGAGCAGATCATGAAGCTGTGTGACTCTTTGCAAGACCGGGACCTGGCTCTGTGCTTTTTTCCTCAGTTCTTTGCTAAACAAAATGTTCAGCGGCAAGAGTGTCTCCTGAAGGTCACAGAGCTGCACACAACAAGAACTGACAGGTCTCTTTCCAGGATCTGACTGAGCTGCAGTAAATAAGAGAAAATGAGAGACATCCAGGTTCAGCAGAGCTCTCAGAAGGAGTGTGTGGAAAGTTCAGCCCAAAGTGGATACCAGTGACCGTGCTTTGTGTGCGCAGTGCAGATCAAGAGAGGCACAGTGAATAAGAGGACTTCCAAATTACAGAGCATGATTGTACTAGAACATGTTGTGCTGGGTTTATAAGCAGGTGTGTGACTGTCTGACAGCTTTCCCAAGGAATAACGCTGAACTTCCATGAAGAGAGCAACGCCTACTGGTGCCCAGAAACATAGTGCCCTTTATTTAACTAAATTTGAGTGAGTTCATGGCGAATATATTCTTGTTGACCAGTCTAGTCTAAAATGTGCTACATCAATCTTCTCTATAATTTAAAATAAAGCTGACTTGAACTCAGAACATTATGATTTGAATATGCTTAGCTTTAAGTATGAAACAGTGTGTAGGCTGACTTGTTAAGTGTATGTGTGGTTTAAAGGACACATAGTGCATATAGAGAGTGGTGCTGTGGGAGAGTTGGAGAGGATCCAGAAGAAAGTAAAGAGAGTAATCTGGGGAACACAATCTACAGGAGAAGTTTGGATGATTTTAGGGGTGTGGGGTAGAGGAGAATGGGGGAAGACATGAATCTTGAAATACCTAAAAAACCTGTTGTGAAGGGAATAATTTGTTTCTTATTCATGGGGTGGGGGGAGTTGGGGGGTAAAGGGTGCAGGGAAATCTGTAGCAAAGAAGACTCAGCTTGGATGCTAGGAGAAGCCATGGGAAAAGATTACCTGGAGAGACTATGAAGTCTCAATCAGTGAAGATCTTGAGAAGGAGGTTGGGGAAACCTTTCTCAAAAGCTACTATGGCTGTTGATTCAGCTTTGGAGCAGATGGACTGGCAAGAAGACTTTGTGAGGTTCCCTTCCAGTCTTGCCTTTTGTAGACAAGGTCAGAATGAACACTGGGCCACAACCTATGCCTTGAGGTGCAACTCAAGTAATTGGCTTCACTGATCTTTTTGTTTTATTACTGCACAGCAAATAACTTTGGTTCCGTTCCAATATTCTTTACTCTGGAAAAAGTTGAATTAAATCCTTTCTGCACAGTTAGGAGCACAGTTATGGTTTCAAGATATTTCCTGCTAACTTGTTATGTATTTAAAAGCATTTTATGTATTTGTAAAGGATGAAGATGACTTTAAAGGCTCCCCTTTCCACTTTCATTGACATGTTGTGTAGACATTTGAGTTGTGACTACTGTAGAACTCAGTAGGGTATTTGGATGATCCCATAGATAATTCAAACTACATGAGACATGTAGGGAGGAAGTACTAGATAAAGTTTGGGGTTCTAAGTGGCTTAGTACCCCATCTTGGAGAACTTATCGGTGGTGAGTCTCCATTCTGTTCCAAGAATGAACAAAAAACATCACTCATGACTAATTTAGATATGATAGCATTTAACCTTTTTATTGACATCATCAGTTCCTGGTGTGTGGGAGACAGACTCCAGATGCCAAACGTTATCAGGGAAAGTTTTCAGCAGCAAAGCACTACTCAGTTAATGGTACATGCAATTTTTGGTGGGTTGTCTCGTGCACTGGCTGTCTTCCAGCAATGCTGTGCTACGTCTGCGTTTTCTTGCCTTCCTGACCCCATTCTTTCTCTAACATGGGTCAGAAACTACTAAAAATGGTATTGTATACCCACTGGGAGTGAGGGTTCCAGATTCTGCTGTGATGCCTCTGGGGCCATCTCTATGTTGTTGAGTATTATCTTCAAGTAGCTGCATTCAGCTGCAGACTTGGTCATCTTACAGCAGGGAGATAACTGGGGAAGGATTGAAGGAGATGTAAATCAACTGCTGGACCAAGAGAAAATTGAAGCAGGCTCTCAACATCTTTCTCATTAGAACCCACCATAAGCTGTTCATGGGGCCTGGGAATACAATTTACAAGTTGTTCTCTCAAGCCAAAATTTGCCTATTGCTTCTCACTGGATAAATGCAATCCATTAGTCAGAGACTGAAGGGGCTTGTTCAAGTAATTGAATTGTTTCAAACTGGTTTCTAGAACAAATTTATGTGGTTTCATATGTTGTTTCCAAGGCCCAAATCCTCCCTTCTCGCTACAGTGGAGATTGATAGTAGTTATGTTAGGTTGAGTGGTAGCAAGAGGGAATCTGCCCCTTCTACAGAATACTAATTGCGGCTATGGGGCCTGGGGACATGCTCCCCTTCCTGGGGTGAGGGTAGGAAAACAAGCAGAGTATCTTGCTGGCATCACCTTTGTCCTGGTTCCAGCTAGGACAGAGTTAACTTTCTTCCCAGTAGCTGGGGGGGTGTGCTGTGTTTTGGGTTTGCTATAATAGGAGCATTGCTGGCCCATTGATGTTTTGGGTGTTGCTGGGTGGTGCTTGCACCGGGCACTTTTCGGCCTCCCATGCCCTGCCAGGTGCATGGGAAGCTGGCGGGGGGGGCATAGCCGGGGCAGTTGACCCAGCTGGCCAATGGGGTATTCCATACCATGCGACGTCATGCTCAGTATAAGAACTAAGTGTGGGGGGGCGGCTCTGGCATCACAGGACGGGCTCTTGCATATCGGGCTACGCGTCAGTTCGGCGGGTGGTGAGCAGTTGCATTGTGCATCGCCTGCTTTGTGTATTTTGTTGTTGTTATCACGGTTATTGTTACTGTTCTACTTTGTTTTATTTCAATTATTAAACTGTTTTTATCTCAACCCGCGAGTTTTCCTACTCGTGCCCTCCCAATTCTCTCCGCCATCCTAACGGAGCAGGGGGGTGAGCGAGCGGCTGCATGGTGTTTAGGTGCTGCCATGGTTAAACCACGGCAGTCCTTTTTGGTGCCCAATGTGGGGCTCGAAGGGTTTGAGATAACAACAGATTAACTAGAGCATATTAAGGAATTTATATCTGTTAACAGTTGTTGGTCACAATATTAGTWTATCTGACCTGCATCATGCTCTTGGTTTTGCTGTACMTGTTAAAGACTGGTGTTGGTTTCTGCAGCCTGCTGTGTTCTGCAGTGATTAGTGATCTGCCTGGGAGATTTGTTATTAAAATGCTGGCATTGGGCATTCTTTGGTATCTGGGTGTTGTACTGAAGCTGTTATTGTACTTTGGGTACCACCTCTTGGAGACAATTAGCAATTATACCTCTTCCTCTGAGGAGCTTTTTATGGAGGAAATACAGAATGGCACCTTCACTACCTTCCTCCATGAGGTTTTCTCCTTTGTTACAACAACTTGTCAGTACCTTGAACATCCCTGGGTAGTTAAGATACACCTATTGGTATTTCTTGGGAATATTGTTTTGGTTTTGTCTAAGGTTAATAAGCAATTTAAGAATATCATGCAGAGATCTGCCCCAAGGCTGGATAGTTATGAGGGGCAGGGTGTGTGGGATAGCATGGGCAAATGCCTAGGACGGTGGGCACCCCCAGYGTTTTGGAACTTCACCCCYGAACAAGTGCAAAATCCTGARAARTTAGTAGAATATTTGGAAAATGTGTGCTGTCACCCTGGCAATTCTAGGGAGACACAGATCACTGCAATGTGCTGGGGCCTGGCCCATGCCTACCGAGCCCTGTTTAACACTATTCAGAACCCTCAAGGGGAACAAAGGGTCTCTGGATCTGACGACAAAACAACGGGCCCTGCAGCTACCCCAGCCCCCACGGCAGGCACGGCAGCTACTCCGCCCCCTGCAACAGAGAACCAACCTGTGCCGGTATGAGTTGCCCCTATACAAAAAAGAAAGTACACAAGAAAGTCRGCTCATTTAGTAAGGGATGAAAATGAACCAGGGCCATCAGGAGAACAGGAGGAGGAAGAGGCAGAACCCATAAATGAGTTGGTAACCACCCGATCCCTATCCCTGAGTGAGCTGCGAGATATGCGAAAAAATTTCAGCCGTCGTCCAGGCGAGCACATTGTCACCTGGCTGCTCCGATGCTGGGATAACAGGGCCAGTGGCCTGGAATTAGAAGGTAGGGAAGTCAAGCAGCTGGGATCTCTTTCTAGGGAAGGGGGCATTGACAAAGCGATTGGGCAAGGGGCACAAGTCCTCAGCCTCTGGACGCAACTCCTGTCAGGTGTGAAGGAAAGGTATCCCTTCAAGGAAGAAGTTAAATGTCACCCAGGCAAGTGGACCACCATGGAGAGAGGTATCCAGTACCTGAGGGAATTAGCCGTGCTGGAGGTGATTTATGATGACCTGAACAACGAGCAGTTACCCAAAGATCCAGATGAAGTCAAATGCACCTGACCCATGTGGTGGAAGTTTGTACGGAGCACACCGGTGTCATATGCAAACTCATTGGTAGTAATGGCCTGGAAAGATGGAGAGGAACAAACGGTGGATGAACTGGCTGGCCAACTCTGGCAATATGAAGAAAGCCTCTCTTCCTCCCTATGGGCCTGCATCTCTGCTGTGGAGAAAGTGTCTCGGGAGGTCCAGCAACTCAAAGAGGATATGTCTTACTCCCCACCTGTATGAACCAGTATCTCAGCCATTAGGAGTAAGYGTCCCTCTGCTCAAGAGAGAAGATATCATGGATACACACCCCGGGGCACCCTGTGGTTTTACCTGTGTGACCACGGAGAGGACATGAGGAAGTGGGATGGAAGATCTACCTGGACCCTAGAGGCAAGGGTATGTGAATTGCAAGGAAAAACAATCACAAAAGGGGGTTCTTCCAGGGAAACTGCTGCTCCAGTCGCCAGTGAGCAGTTCCCCAGACAGAGCAGAAGGGCTGATTCCACTTCCGATCTTAATAAAGGGACTCCTGATTCGTATTTAAAAGAAGTGGGTAGCGAATACAATGACCAGGACTAGAGGGGCCCTGCCTCCAGCCAGGTGGAGGAAAGGGACARCTGGGTTTACTGGACTGTGTGGATTTGGTGGCCTGGCACATCAGACCCCCAGGAGTATAAGGCTCTCGTAGACACCGGTGCACAGTGTACCCTGATGCCATCAAGCTAT
>JAYKAV010000648.1:0-60440 GCA_035582835.1 Phoebastria nigripes
ACGCGTCAGTTCGGCGGGTGGTGAGCAGTTGCATTGTGCATCGCCTGTTTTGTATATTCTATTGTTGTTGTTGTTACCACTGTTATTATTACTGTTCCACTTTGTTTTATTTCAATTATTAAACTGTTTTTATCTCAACCCATGAGTTTTCCTRCTCGGGTCCTCCCAATTCCCTCCCCCATCCCACTGGAGCAGGGGGGTGAGCGAGCAGCTGCGTGGTGTTTAGGTGCTGGCCAGGGTTAAACCACGACAGACCCCAATTCAACATGCCTTCTAAAAGATGTTTTGTTCTAAGCATGTATCCACACTTCAGTACTTTTCCAAAAGTGGGTGGACATTTGTACCAGGTCCTAACACAGGTGGAACAAATGCTATATTTACAAATTACATCAATCCAAAAAGGCAAATAACACTTGGGTGATTTAACCAAGGAAAGATTGTTCTTGATGAAATATCTTTCTTACCCCTTTTGAAATAACCCAATCAATAGTCCTTCCATTTCCTCTTTGTTACACTGGACTGCAATAGCAAGATCATTTTTTCCTTGATATTCATCCTAGTTTTTCCATTTGCTTAACCTTCATCCTCTGTCTAATCCTTGAAATAATCTACTCTCCTCTTCGGTGCTAGTATCCTCTAAAATGATTATATGACAAAGCACACTCTATATCTGTTGTTTATATATTGTGGATTGCATCTTTTTAAAAAAATAAACCCATGCTAAGGTCTGGATACTGCCACTGCTGAGGGCAGGGTTAGATGCACAGAGCTCAAAACAAAACTAATTCTTATCCCTCTTTTTGGTTTCAGTCCAGCTTCCACTTAATGCAACAGGACAGTCCACTGGCCTCAAATATAGCAGAACTGAGCCAGCTGCTACTTGAAATGCTGTAAAGGAGCAGAGGTGGTGAACACAAAGCAGTGACTGTAAAAGCTACATTCACTCCACTGACTACAGGGAGAGAGAAGATTTGTTTGAAACGACAAATGCCCAGATAAACCATCTTTCATCCAACTTAAAAAACAACTGAGGCCCAGATGCAGCACCACCAATGAAGGTAAAGAACATCAGTAAAGGTCTGAAAGGACAACATCATGAACTTTGCTAAGAAAATGCTTTGTGCGTTTTCAGATAAAACATCTGCAGCAGGTATATGAATAGAAAACACAACTGAAGCTTGAATGATTATTCCAGAATTTGTTCTTCGAAACTATTTCTGGAAGGAATTGCTATATGAATACAATATATATGCTTAAGACATAACCCAATAAGGTATACAAGGATGAATTCAGCTTCATACGAGTATCCAGACAGATGCTTCAAACAGACCACAGACTTAAATAACTTACTGCATCGGGGCTTGTCAAGAAATCCCTTAAAAATTATTTGGAAGGAAACAGGTATTTACATACCTGTGATTCTGTGATACATAAAAAGGGCAGTGCACTACAACTGATGGAGCTACAGCAGGAAATCAAACCACTGAAGTCAGGGCGAGACTTGTAGCGTTCCGTATGAGAGAATTTCATTCTGTACCACACAAAGCAATGTACCTTTGTACAAGGCATCTATGTCATGGTGAGCAGCAGCGGATCACCATGCAGGCCAGAGGTGCATTTTGAGCCTTACAGATTTCCTGCCTGAAGCCCAGCAAGTCCCAAGCTTTGTGCATAGGTGTCTGTACAGTTAACATGGACCACTAAATAGTGCATTCCCTGGCTGTCGAGGTTACTCAAGTGCAGTCCTTATCACAAGTCATCACATGTAGCGTTACCTTCTAGACATCCCAGATAGCTTCAGACACTAGTTCTGAGCTTCCCAAACAGTCACTATTTCATTTCAACAAGGAAAAAAAAAAAAAAGAAAAAGAAAAAGAAAAAAAATCTAACGGAAAGGTTAAAATTGCCAATCGTGTCACAGCTGAATATTTTACTGAGATGGTCACCTGGAGTGCTCAAACCCAGTCCCAAATCATCACGTACAAGTGCCAAAAATCACAAATGTGTCCCATTCAGCTGCCAACAGTTTCAGCTGGCACTGCATATCTCAATCACAGTACATAAAAAAATCCGTGGCATGGGAAGTGCTGACAGTGCAGCACAGCCAAAATAATAACATCTGTCAGTATCACAGGTCTAGCAATCTACAGAGGGAGTGGTATTTCTTTTGCAATCCTCATACTCAATATCAGATTCTGATTATTAGAACCCAGGCCAGAAGAAGGTTAGGAAAAATATCCTTCAATACAGAAATGCCTCCTGATAGTATGGAGCTACAAGGAGCATCATGGATGTTTCCTAATTTTCTATAAAGCACCCTGTATTCAAGAACACTGCCCAGATTAGATTACGCTACAGTTGCTATATCCTCATGCTCTGCTCAGGTTTAAGGTCCCAATCCTGCATGATTTACTCCCATGCTCATCCTTATCTCTATGAACAGTCCAGGCAAGTTCAATAGACCTGTTTGCATCTGAACCCCAGCACACACAGAAATCTTTTCAGGACCAAGGGACGAGAAAGTACATTCCCACACTCCCAAAATAATACTGTTATTGGTAACCCATGTTTTTTTAAACTGATCCTGGCCCAAAGCTACAGAAAAACAGAATAGGTCTGAATAACATTTTCAGTGTCACACATCTGTCACTTCTCAGTGCATAACAAAAAGTCATGCTGGGAATCCATGGATATTCAGAGACATATGGCTTGGCATCCCCATTGTAAATTCCTGTTACCACATTAAACTAATTGGCTTTGAAGAAGGAAAAATAATTAGGAGAAAGAGAATTCACATGGTAGGAAAATATATAGCATTAATGAGCATTACTATTTATTGCTCATACTCCTGCCTGTCTATTTTTGATACACAAGTGCTCTATTGTAGACTAGCTGGAACTGCTAAATAAAAACGAAAGAATGAAAAACAATTTTCTTCAACTTCTATCAGACTATTCAGAAAAGAAGTAGAGAAGATGACAGCAACACAAATCAGGAAAGAATAGGAAATCGCAGGATATGGGGAAGAGGAAAACAGGGACAAGGTCATTTATCCAACCAGTTAAGGAGACTCAGGTTATGGCAGCTGCCTCTGGCAAAAGCAGGTATTTCAGAGAGAAGCAAAACCTAGACTCAGGACAGAGTCTGCATATGAGAAAAAAGTGTGATGACTCTTTCTGCCTGCCGACACTGCAGTTACAGAAAGCAGCATCATTATGGTCTGGAGGAGTTCTGGTCATGTTGTCCTGTTCTCAGAATCCTGGAGCAAACCTGATGACCTTACTGAGCTACTTCTGGTGCCACTGAGCTCACGCCCCTCAAGTGACAGCAGTCAGGAACAACTTCAGTGAAGTCAATGGAAACTGCAGTACAGCAGAGTGGTAAGTTCAGAGCAGACCAACCATATGTTCAAGAATGGAAACCTGTGAGGGAAGTATCACAGAAACCAGCAGCCTGGTCCAAGTTAAGGAGAAGCTGCAGCCTTTACTTCAGGCACCATACGGCACTCAGCTCCTGCCTGGGAATGCGCGCACAGGGAGTTGGAGAAGCCGAGAACAATAATCTCTCTTCTAATTTGATGGCAGAGGCCTGACATGGGATTCACACACAAAACACAACAGCTAATAGCATTACCTTCCTTCGCTCTGCATGGTACAGCCTGAGGGCGCTATCACCACTACTTATTTAATACATTGAAGGTCTCCCAGAAAACTCCTCTCCCCCATACAGGACTCACTGCTCTTGGACTAATGGGTCTTAAAAAACCTGACCCTTTTCTTAATACACAGAAGGCACAGTTTAAGTGCTTTGAAGCTTCCCATTTTGAAGTGAGAAAGGGAGGGAAAGAGGGACAAGGAGGACCGAGTTGTAGGAGTCACTGGAGCCATGGAGAAGCATATCAGGACACATTCAGCTGATGTGGCCACAGATTACTCATATAAAAATGCTGTTTGTGCTATTTTGCCTGACAGTTATGGCCAAAGGGAGATTTTGATACAATGGAACAAGAAAGACTGTGGAAGAAAGAGATGACATAGACCATTCCTACCCTGTGTGCACAGTGAGGCCAACAGTAGTATTTTTGTTGACTTTGGTAGAAGTGAGATTGTCAGTAGTGTTGCAATTCAGATAAAGAAAAAGTGGGGGATCAGGTGAGAGGGAGAACATGCACACGCTACAAAATTTCCACTCAAGCACGAGACTAGACTGAGAGTCTCCTGTCCCTTTTTCTATGCAGTATAGAGCTTATGGAGTAAAATAGGAAAGAGTACATTAGATGCAACTGACAGACTGTAATAAAATATGTACTATTACTAGAATTAACAAAGGCAATTCCCTAGGAGGGCAGGCAAAAACTGAATTCAGGATTTTCTTCTTTATGTAACTGAATAAAATTTTTTTAAAGTAAATTAAAGTCTCTCTCCAGATATGCAAAAACCATCATCTTCTGCTTACATGATGTCTACAGTGAAAATAGCAAAACAGAAAATTATTTTTGCAATAAAAAGCTCCCTAAAGGAAGACACTGCTAAACTGAGCTGCTGTGGGAAGAAGAGGCAGATGTTGCTTTCTCATTTAGAAGTACTGGACATGGAAACAATGACAATTAAAGGAATGAACTCAAAGAAGTGATAGACTCGTCCCTGTCCTCCCCCAATGACAGAAGAGCAGCAGAAACTGCGTTTCCCAGGAGACATGTATCCGGCTACTTGCTACTCTGAAGTGTTTAAAAAGCAATACCTCCTGGGACAATTTTATTTTTGAATGTCTAGAACTGCTCTGCTACTCTTGCCCCTCTTCCATGAGCAGCTGGCTGCCAGTTAACTAAACTTGCTGAACTAAAAGAATCTACAGGCAGCGTCTGGATCTTGCTCACAAAGACATGCAGCACAGTTCCATTGGATTTACAGCCAGGACTCGCATGGCATGAACCAAGATCAGAAACGCAATCCAGGAAAGTGTTGCTAAGGCAGATGTGGCAACATCCAGAAGGGCCATAACAAGAACAAGAGCTCCCACTGCAAACACACCAGCTCTGGGGAAGTTCACTAGCGAGACGGTAGTCTGCAGGCAGTTACCATGCCTTAGGCTTTAAAATGTTGCCAGAAAAAGAGATAGTTGTCGCAGGCTAAATCCATGAGGCCACATTTTAATCTCACCTGTTTTCTTTCCATCCGAGTCAAGTTCTTCTGGATTTAAACCAGTGGCAGGGAGAGCATAATCTGCCTGAGAACAACTATTTCCACTAGACGAGCCAACAGGAACCATTCCAGTCACTGCCCAGCTGGAGCATCCAGTGCTTTTTGACCACCAATAGTTTCTTTTCCAAATGTGCTAGGAAAGCTTCCTAGGATCTGTCATTTACTGAGCTAAAATCTTCCAGCACTCCCTGAGGCTGAATTAAACTGGGCACAGAACTGGACACAAATTTTTAGATGGCTCATAAGCGCTATAGACCTGAGTACTATTCTTCCCAGCGGATGGTTTTATAACATGACTCAGGACTCATGAGGAATTGCTCAAAACCATGCAAGATATTACTGGAATGTGTCACAGCTGGAAACCTCCTTTTACTGTGCCTTTTTTTTTTTGACTTTGAGATTCTTCACTGTTGCTCTATTTTCAAGACAGCAGAAAGTTTTTGAGTGATCTTGGAAAATCTCAGTATTTGACAGGAAACAGATTTGTCCAGGATATTTTTTCCCCAAAAAAGAAGTAAAACACACAAATCCACTTCTCAATATAATGCTCCTTCCATTTCATAAAAGTTTGAAGACTGTTACAAAAAACCACACAGGTATTACAGACAAAGAGCAACTTAAATTACAATTCACCACCATAAATCAGACACTGAGAAATCACTCTGGCAAGCACTCTAAAAGCAATTAAACTTTATCTTGGTAGAGGCAACCTTCATTGCAAGGCAAACTGTTTTCCTACTAGTCTTTGGAGATATTTTATAAACAATATTTAAAGACCCTTTTAAAATCCTCTTACACTGTTAACATATATTTTATAAGGCCAGCAAGACAAAAAGAAAACCATAGAATGCCATTAGATTAGAGTATTACCAGAAGCTCTGCAGATACAAAATTCGCAAGCCTTGCATATCCAGGCATAATACAATCAGCTCTGCAATAAGCAGCATACAGTTAGGGTACTGTACTCAGATATCTAGCCGCTTTGCCCTCAATAAAGAAGTAGAAGGCAAACACAGAGCTATCACTTCCTTTCTTCTGTTTATTGAAAAAAAAGTAGACTCATTGTTTCTGGATTATAAGGGCCCAAGCAAACAAAAATCCAAGACACCAAATAAAAACCTATCCATCTTCTGGACACAGAAATGGTTCAGCAATCAAAATGTAAACCATTTCAAGACTGATGCAGTGGTTAGACACACTGGTTAAATGCATGCTTTTCTAGTAGCATTTTTTTTTAATATGTCTTTGTTTCTGACTGCTCTGAAAGAAGGTTCCTGAGATAGTCTGTCTTGGCAATGAAATTAGTCCTTAAAGACAGTATAAATTTGATACTAAATTAAATATACAGCAGTGGAAAAAAACGCTGTTCAATTGTGTTTGCAGTGTGCAGGTTACAGTTGCTGATTCAGAGTATCTACGCAGCAATTACAATTCTGCTTGTAGCTGAGCGTAGATGTATTGGAGGGGCTGTGCCAAACTACTGGCATTACCAGCACTGCTACCTGCCAGCTTATTTGACATCTTTGCTGCACTACAGACACAGCTGTGATTGCAAGAGAGATGCATGCTGCACAACATTGTACTTACACTCACCATTTAGGTCTGGTCCAGAGATGCAAATTTTAGACTATCTCTGAATCTCACACGTGGCTTTCCATGCTTGGTTTGGACTAGTACCTATTGTTCTGAGTATATAACCCACTTCAGTTTGGAAGGATCACCCATTTTTTTTTTCTTCCAAAGTGAGGTTTGCCCACATGAATTTTCCTCCCCCTCAAACGCAGTTGTGAAAAATCAATGCATAAAGGGAATACATCACCCCAAACAACCTGCAGAGCTGTGGTAGCCCTTTTTCTTTGAATGGCACCTTTAAAACCTGTTCAGTTCAATGCATGTATCTGCAGACAGCAAATGCACACTATCTGCCTCCCTGGAGATTTAGCTTTTCTTTCGTCTTTATGGTTCTCTTAGTGAGACTAAAAGCTTACTCATTTTTTCTGTGTAAAAGGAAACCATATAAACCTCATTTTGCCCTGAAACTACACAAACTTTTGCATGCAGCCTCCTTCCCCTAATAAAAATATTAATGAAGTTCAGTTTCAGCACCTGTGTTTGATTCTCTCACTTTGTCACATCTGACATCTTTTTTCTAAATCCATCCTTTTCTGCCTATTCATAAATGAAAAGAATAGGGTTCCTATGAGAGCCATGCATTGTAAAAGATTAGTTTTCTGACTTATTACTATTCCAGTAGATGAGCTGGTTTGTTTGTTTGTTTCTATCTCAGTGCCTTTAGCTTACAAACCTGAGAGAAGAAGAGAGGCTGTGGGGATCTAAGCAAGAACTACCTTATTAGCTACGCTGCCATTAAAGAGAGAAGAAGAAACTTCAAAATGGAGGATGAGCCTCTTTCACACATAGAAGCTTTGGCATTTTAGCTATCCTGTTAATGTTAAGAAACAGGCAACTCTCCCCAAGTATTGGTGTGTACGTGTAGGATTAAATCAGAAAGGCTTATTCCTGCACAGGAAGCTAATTTGATAAAAGGCAACCTGATTCTATTTTAATCAGATTAATTACAAATTGCACAACTATCAGTTTATCAGACAAGTGTATTTGTAAAAATATAAACCAACATTTTTTTCCACTGATACACTGATTTTGTTCTACTGGTACGAAAACCTACACATGCAGAGAGGTCTAGAAGCACTGTTTTGAGAGGAACGATCTATTCTTCAGTTCCTAAATTATCCCCTACCACTATCAGTCTTGGAAGTTGTACTTACCCACATTTTAAAATTGCACTTGTCATCCTCACGAACACTTTTCTTGTTACATGTGAGGATACACAATTTCAGAAGCTTACAGTCACTCTGGGATTGGCATGTGGTGTTATATGAATAGACTGATCTGGAAACAGTTCTGTTCATGTGGTTATGGGAAATCTCACAAGTACTGCTGCCTTTCGAGTTGCAGTAAGTTAAAGCATAGGGATCATGCATAATTGTTTTCACAAAATCAGCAGAAGGAAAGAATTAGAGCAGCCTTACTGATATAAAAGCTGATGGCGACATGTCCTCAAGATGCAAAAAGGAAAGTAATGCTAACTTGAGAGAACGCTTCACTCGACAGTAAAGGCTCAGAAAGAAATAATCAATCTTTTCTCCCCTCCATCAAAAATCAAACTGCTGAGTGTTTTTGTGAGGAAAAGGTGGCCGTGGAAACCCTTCCTCTATTTATTCCCAACAGAGGGCAACAAGAAGCTGCTTCCCTTGCCCAAAGACCTATCTCTGAAGAGAGCAGACGCATCCCTCTTGGGATGTGATCAATCCTGTCTTTCAGCTTTATTCTTTGGCCTTAATGCTGATGTTACTAAAAGGACATGATCACCCATGTGTTTGCCACAGGGAAGTGTTTGATGTGGACTGTGTACCACAGTCAAATTACTTTCAGGCAATACTGAGCCCCGCAATCACTTCAAACAAGATTATAACCCAAGTGAAGAAAAACAAGCCAATATCAATTCAGCAATTGAACAACAGATTCTGAAGAAATTCTTGCCTTGATAGAGAACTACAGCGCACAGAGTTAGAAAAAGAAAGCAGAAATGTTTGGATATTTTGAATACCTGAAACATTAGGAAGAACCTTGCGGAAGGTTGAATCCTCAAAACCCCAGGAACGGTTATTTTGCAGCATCTTCACTTTATAACTGCTTCATATATTCCCTCCTTGGAGACAATCTCCCCACTTCTCACCTTTTCTAGGTTCATAACAGAATGAACATCATGATCTGTATTTGTATACAGTTTCTAGATTTCTTTGTCTCATGCGTGCACTGACATGAATGCCTTCTGCTCTGTACTACAAACATGAAGACACATATTTTTGTGAGAACTCGCTAAGAGCATGAAAAAAATTTTATTATTGAGTTTTGCTCTGATTCAAGGAATCAGAATTCTGTGAAAAACATTTCCATAGTTCTGCCTGTGTGATTTTGTGGTCTCCGGGATTCCCAAATTTTCTAGCAACACAACCTTTTCCTTCTTTACTCAGGCTAGTTTTGGTTGTGTTCCCAAGGTTCCTGATGGCCAAAGGAATGGAGTATGTCTCAGCACCCTGGCAACACCCTCTGTATTGCCAAACCCAATACATCTCAAATACTTCACTCTCTATGATGCTGTAATTAGAGAGAACCAGTAACCAGATTTGCCTACAGTACCCAAGTCTGCTCTTTCTAGGGATGGAAAAGAAGAAATGGGACACTGGGAGAAGGAGGAGTTGAAGGGAAGTTCAGGGAGAAACAGGAATTAAGTTTCTTTTCAACCCAAGGTAGAACACACGTAAGCCTTCTCTGCTCCTCAGTCTTCCTCAGTATCCAATAAAAAAAATGCATGCAAACTACAATTCTGCAAATGTCAATCAGAAAAGAAAAGCAATGGAAAACATACCTGCCCTTTACACAGCTTTTAAGTTCTTTAGTCTAAAGGCAACAAGAACATGGCACAAAAGAGTGCTTTAGACTGTCGTCTAGGCTAAAAAGTGGCCTATATCCTAGTAAATCCTTACCCTTTCATTGTGCTTCTACGTTGTCACAGTGTAAAGCCTACAACTTGGGCTATATCATACGAGCAGACACGCTCAGTTTGCCTTCCAGTCCTGTCTGCCATTGTCTGAGGACTCCACAGAGATGTTTTGTTGTTTGCGGAGCAGACTAAATACACAGTGCTCAGTGCATCTGGCATGATACATCTGTCCTGTTCACCACTGCAGACAGGCAGGCATTTTAGTCCATGGTGCCTCCCAGTGTGGCCTCGAGTCTGTCTCATACATGATAGCACAGAGCCTTGCGTGCAGGAAGTGAGGAATCGCTGGCAGGGCCGGACTCAAGCACAGCCTTGGGTCCACACTTGCTATGCAGTCTGGATGTACCCTGATGACAGCCCTGAGACACTCCTGTCATTGCGTCTTCATTTAATTTATACCAGCTTCATTATACTCTGCTGCAGAGTTATCAATCAAAATGACAATTGGTCCATTAAGGCTGCCACCAGTCAAATGCAATTTTGGATAACTCAAAAGAGGTGAACTGTGAACTCATTCACTGTATGAATCCTGACAAATTGGCTATCACCTCCTTTTTTCCTTTTTTTTTTTTTTAAGTCACCATGTGAGCCATTTCTTGCATTTCTAGTTATCCTATTAACTTTCAAAGTGATGCAGCACAGGAGTCCAGTCAATCAGCCAGTCAGTGAGAATTAATGGCCAGTGGAAAGGTTGCCTGTGATAGATTGAGCCTTCACGCAAAGCAAATTGGAAATGCAAGTGAAAGAGTCAATGGAGTGAGCTGCAGTAGCCTGGGGCCCTGCCAACAACTGAGTGAAAAATATCTGCAAAACACACTGTACAGCTCACTGCAGTCAACCTGACCCTCAGATCACGTGCCAAACAGATTGCTCAGGCCACAGAAAAGTAAAGTCTGATGTCAACGCATTTTTGCAGTGTCCACCAACCTCAGGTGGAGCTGCTAACTCATTAGTGGAATGAAGTGGAAGGAAGAAGAAGATGAGGCACTGTGTTTTGGAGAAGATCCAAACTATCTCCAAGCCTTTTATATACGGGTCGGTGAGGCTTGTGAAGGGCCACAGAACACAGAGTCCTTCACCACAACTCACTTTGTGTCTGCTCACTTCTACATCAGCTAACATGAACTGATAGCAGCTTCCCTAGCAGAACACATTGGAGATAAATGCATATTGTTTCCCTTCTTTTGGCAGTAAACCAGAGTTTCATCATCCAGGACTTGAGATGGGACTTCAAGGCCTCAGTCAAACTTAAGGGCTCAAGACACCTTGATTGCAGCTCTCTGCTCCCCTGCATTTGAGGTAAAAATCTTCTAGTTTTGGCTGCTTGATGCATTCTGCTTCTACAAAAGCTTTTTCAATAGAAAAGCAAGTCTCCAAATCTGTCAGGTAGTTCTGAAAGATAATCCTCCTTCCAACAGGAGTAATGGGAGCAAACCTAACCACTTCAGATGTACAAGCCCATACAGGAGTACTTGAGAGCCAAGATTTGGTTGTCTGCAACAACAGAGGATAAGGTCTATTGATTTCCTAGGGTCATATGTAGGCAGACCACAGTCATATAAAAGCTTTTACTGGCACACAAAAGCAAACAGGAATGCAACTGGCCTCATTCTGGATCCTCAACACTGCTCTTTTATATCTCTTGTGACACTCTCTGTGTATTAAAGCAATGCATATAGTACCAAGAGCACAGGGATGAACTCCATCACTTTCTCACAAATAAGATTTTATTGGTCCTATAACTAAGAGAAGCAGATAAAGATGGCTTTTGATGCTCTTTAGTCCTATAGGCACTTTATATCACCTGCATTATCCAGATGTCACACAAACTGCTCACTTGTATCAAAACACATCTGGGAAAAATTTATCACTGACATAGTCTGAGATGCTTAGATTCTGTAAACCAAATGTACAGGGGTGTCTCCTCTCACTTGATTACTTCTGGAGAGCTACGCCTGTATCAAAGGAAAAGTTTTCACCCAAGAACAAGCCAGCCAGTAATAAACATGCTCTTTTTTTCTACACGTTCTGAGTTATTTCAAACAAGAGATGTAAATATTCCACTTCTGGAGTCTAATTTCTCTAGGACTAAATCAAATTACCTTTTGGAAGAAGCGACTTCTGGCTAGCACTCTATTTAATTCATTCTGTCAGGGCATGCTTTAGTGCTCTGTGTGGGAGACTGACTTCGTCCAAGACTGATGCTCTCTGCTCTATAAATTGAATCCACTGATGCATAATTGAGCTCTTGACTATATCAAGTATTTGCTTCACCAGACCCTCTTCTTGCTTACTTGCTATATTTGCTCTGTGAAAAATATGTTTTTTCCTTCTGGGGAATGAAAAATTGAGGGACTTGAAGCTAAGAGGTGCTAAGCATCCTTGGAGCCATGCAGAAGTAGATAACGTTTGATGCATGTCAGGTAACACCTTTGATTTCCACTATTTTGCTACTTACTTCTTTTTTCACAACATGTTTTTAAACAAAATTTGTTGGAAGCAAAAAACAGTTAGTGTTTGTGTTGAAACAGTAATTGCTTCTGGTTTTGGCAAGACAAAAACCAGGCTCACCTCATATCATCCTATAAATCTGTGTATATCAGTAGACTTACAAGCCTGCTCTTGGGGAAGCAACCTAGCAGTCTGGAGCCTTTTGGCAGAGTCCACCCAGCATTCTGTTCTGTCAATTGATTGTACACCATCCATAGCATACACCAAGTCACACACTCTAGATACTTAATCTGCAAAATGAGATATCTCATTTTTAATTGATGAATAAATGTCTCATGGGGAGGCTAATTTCCTTTTTTCTCTGTCAGTACTAACTAACAGTATATCAAGATTGTTTTTTAATCATTAAGAGAGAAACACAAAACAGCGGGAGTGCCATTCTAAGTGCCATTTACCTCTCCATTACTGAACTTCCAGGCTTTGTTCCAAAGGGACTTGGAAGATATTAGGAAGCAGCTGCTCACAGCTAAGGTTGTCTGACAGGCACGAGTGTCTGAGAACATGAGCCTAAGCCAGGTGTAAGCAGCCACAGCACAGAGCCCTACACCATACTCTCTGCTATGTCCCTAAGGCTGCACTGTTAGGATTTCTGCAGGCCTGGCCTGCGTTTTGTTGGTATGCTACTGTATCTGAATTGCAAGAAAGCTTCCCTGCCTTTCTAGGTGTAGAAAGGCCCCGAAGTACTACTAGCATCATATAAAATGAATGAGATAACAAGAAAGGAAAAAGCAAAAATCAGGTTTTAGTCAACACGCCTATCTGGACAAGCATATCCGTGGCCAAGCATCACCAAACCTATTGACAGAGGGGTTTGTGTGTGGACCAAGAGAATACATAACAGCTTGAAGTGGTGGTACAGGAAAGCCATACCATTAGTGCAGTGGTTGCTTGTAACACTCCTTAAACTCTTTTTGCTGTAACCAGGAACCATGTGATCATGTTAGCCTGGAACAGAGAAGCTTATTCCACAAGCATAATATAATCACACCTCACTCAGAGATACTGGAAATTCTATTAACAAGATCTTCAAAGAATCTTCTTTACTCTTCACTGGCTTCATTTACAACAAACTTGTAATGCTGGGGAATTTCAAACTTGATGTTTGAGGGAGAGGACAATGCTGAGGTTACCAACTCTGATGCAGTTCACCAGCTCTGGATTCAAAACCGTACTTGCACCAGACTTCCTGCATTAGTTGGCCAAGCTGCTCCCTGCCTATCTTGCAGAGAGAGAAGAATACTCTTCCCTCCACCATTCGGAGGTGACCCATGGGGGACAGTACAAATGGATGCTCTTTGGAACAGGGATGATGTCCCAGAGTGCACAGCAGCACTCAGTGTAACGGCTCTGATTTTAATCCATTCCTGAGACTGTGTCATAGTATACATAACAAAACAAGTAAATATAACAACAATCTAGATATAAGGAAGAAATTTTTTTACGCTGAGGGTGGTGAAACACTGGCACAGGTTGCCCACGGAGGTGGTAGATGCCCCATCCCTGGAAACATTCAAGGTCAGGTTGGACAAGGCTCTGAGCAACCTGATCTAGTTGATGATGTCTCTGCTCGCTGCAGAGTGGTTGGACTAGATGACCTTTAAAGGTCCCTTCCAACCCAAACTATTCTATGAATCACCTGTGGACACTATACCACAATGAATTGATTTTCTATTCAACAAATCTCTGCTATCATCAGCACTAATCCCCACCAGAAGACATGACCTAGAATCTGCACAGGAAATGAAAGAAGTCGTAACAAAAAAAATTCAATAATATGTAGAAATAATTTCAAGTAAAACAACCCACAGCTAAACTTCTGGAAGAACTGTGCCTATATTGAATTCTACGTTGCACATAAAGAAGTTTGCCATCATTATAAATTTTTAGGTTTCCTCTGTCAGGTTTTATCAAGAACAAATAATCTGTGGTATTTTTACAGCACTGATATCAGTAGCACATGTAAGCTATCTCATGATTGTCATTCAGTAACAAAATGAGGACAGGTTGTTACAAGTTTAACTTTATTTGAAAACCCTTGGGTCTTTCTACACTAGTTACACAGATTGCTTTTGACATGTGGGTTGCACTTGCAGATGCCAGTCACGGACCAGCAGATAGCTTAAAAGCAGCCTTTATTATCCTTCTAGCTGTAGAGGTCACTGCACAACAAGGATTACACTCAATATTGGATCAAGAGCTTCTGGCTTAGTCACAGCTGAACAGACCCTGTGGTGTTATAGGGCAGGGCTCCCCATCCTTAAGTTTTTCAAGTTCTTCCTATATGTATAATTAATATAATACCACATACTGCACGTTGGTTTATATTATTCATCAAATAAAGCATATTCAAATGGAATTCAAATGAAGGATGCTATAAAAAAATATAAAAAAGTTTTTTCTTCTCATTTTATTTTGTAATTCATTAAAAGTTTAAAATCAAGTAGGAATTGAAAAATCTGGAAAGCTTATTTTCCTCTCTTAATCTCGGACTAAAAGCTAGGTAAGAGAGCCTAAAATATACCAGTTCTAAATTCCCAGGGACCTAATAATCAAGTAACCAGATCAATTCACTCAAGTATTACAAGTAGTATTTGCTGTGGAAATCAGTTGGTCTTAAATGGAAAAAAATTTTAATAAACTTTTTTCTAAAACATTCAGCATATTTAATAGGTATCAACTCCCCCCAGACAAAATTAACTGATGCTTCCCTATATTTTTTTTAACAGAATTCTATTTGTAGCATGCAAATATACCAGAAAGTACCAACTACACATGGGATATTCCCTAGAAGAATCTTTTACATAGATCAGTTTCTCCAGTTATTTTATACATAAACATATTTTTTATATATATATATATGCATGCACATGTGTATGTTTCCTTTAGTAATTTTCCCTTTCTCATAGCACCAGTATGAAGCTTTCCCCTAAAAAATTCCCAGTTATAGAGAAATTGAGACCTTCACTGGGAAAACTAACAGATTAATTAATGGTGTTACTAATACTAATATGTTACATTGCAGTATAAAATGAAAGTTCAGATGAAGAAAGTACATCATGTTATGTAACATTTGAAAGGGGTTAAAAAATTCTAATATGAAGGGACAGAGCTTTACATTCAAAAACTTAAAATTTTCCAATTAACACAAAAGAAAAAAGGTCTAGAGCAATTTTGTGTGTGTGTGTGTTTTTTCTGGTTTTTTTGTTTGTTTGTTTTGTGGTTTTGTTTGTTTGGTTTTTGTTTTTGTTTTTAAATAAGCTTAGTCTAGATAAACTTTCTGCATGCATAAACTGTTCTCCCTGGAATAACTAGAGATCAGTATGTACTGGAACAGGACCCTAGGATATGATTTCCAAGTACTGGAATCACAAAGGAGTAAATTATTTGCTAACATAATATGTAAAATCCAGTTGAATTACACTGGAGAAAATCTCTTCCCAAGCTCTTAAAAGCCCAGGAAAGATCCTTACAGTTCTGTGATTTAAATCCATCCTTTGCTTACTTTTCTTTCACCTTACAGAACTGCACAGGAATCAACACAGTAACAGTAGGTGGGTGGAATCAGATTAGACCTTTCCTAAGAAGGCTGAAACAAAAGCAGCTGCATTCCTCATATTCAAAAATACTGGTGAATGTGATGCCCCACTTTAATGGCTATGTACACATAGAAAAATAAACATACATGTTGGTCTCAGAAGGATTTGGAAAGATCCAGACAGAGAAAGAAATGCAAGTTTACAGTTTCCTCAAATATCTTTCTGCTGTATCTGCTATGATTAAGATGGACAGTCCCAATACATTATTTACAATGCTGTTGGGAATGCCCCAGAGCCAAAAGGAAGCATATTGTAGGCAAAGACTAATGCAAGAGAATTGCTACTGCAGAGCTTGTCTTTTGGAGACACAGTGAAGAGCCAAGCAGGTGGATTAGCCATGGCTTCCCATGGCATCATAGCAAATGCAGACTGAGGACACAAATGAGGCTTTTGGGTGGTAACAGAATTGTTCTTTCTGAAAGGAATCCGATACTTATGAAGCAAGGTATATTTCAAAGGCACCAAGAAGCACAAAGGCTCAGTCTTCCAGCACGTTAGCATCCGGTTGCTTAGCAAGGATCAGATTCTGCAATGGTATTTGCTGTTAGTGCGACTTCAAAAAACAACTGAAAGCATCAGTTGATCAGTAAAAGGCTGCACAGCTCACAGAGGTGGCACTTAGATTTTAAACTCAAGAGAACAGGAAACATCCACCTCCCTTTGGAACAGTATCAAGCAATCTGCTGGCGCTTGACAAATCAAATGTAACAACAGCAGCAGCAGCAACTTCATCAACAGGGACCTGCCTGGGCTTTTGTGCTTCTCCCTTCCTTGTGCCTGAGAACCTGGTGGGAGGTAAGCCCTGAGGCAGCATCACAAACTCTGTGAGCAAAAGGTTGACGGTTCTAAAGATAAAGTTGAAGAAAGAGTTAGCACTTTTTACATGTGTGAGTACAGGCCTAGCACAGCACCTGCGATTCTTAGGTGGGGCATCTAAGTGCTGCTGCAATTACAAATAGTGCAGTGAAGAACACTCCTTTGTGTGCTCAAATGTTTTTAACCTTGGGCTATCGAGAGAAGACTCCTTTTGCTTCTGTGTTCCCCTACTTAATGAATTACTTATTTTCAGGTGGCTGTTTTGAGACATTTGCAAATATAACAATATAAAATATTTCAGTAAGACACTGCAAGGAATGAATGACAGAACAATAATTCATGGCTAGTACATAGTTATTCTCAACCACAGCCCCAACAGAAAAGCTAGCGTGAATCACGGCACTGTAATTCACACTGTCAAACTATTACTGAATGGCTATATATTGAAAGTAGTTGTTAACTATGGACAGATATTATTAATGCTAGTAGCCAATCCAGATATATTTACTACTCTATTTGTGGTCTTTTCTGTGCAGGTCTGTGAGAAGCTGATGTAGAGCTGCAGTCTATTTTGGAACTGGAAATTTTATTAAGCCTATATATTTGGTTTCCGAGTTTTTTAATTGGTATTTTTATATTAAGGAAATATTTGAACTTGCGAGTGGGAATTTTTTTTAAAGACATGCTCTCTCTTTAGTAAGTGAACAAATGTGATCAAAAGGGCCAGGAGATGAGATGCAAAGCCTCCTGGAGCATAATCTAGACCTCATTTTTACCATTAGTTTAAAAAAAAAAGAGAGAGAGAGAGAGAGAGAAGATAATTATCATAAACCACCTCATCATGTGGATTCAAAACTCACTGAAAGCAGTCTGCAAAATACTCTGAAACTCTGGGAGGAAAGAGACTGTGAAAACATTGGCTTTGTTTTACTAGTGTATTACTCTGTCTCCCAGGACATTCACAAAGACAACTGTTTTTCCTAAAACCTCTTTCTGAACCAGATTTCTCTTCCACAGGTGATGGAGCTTCACCAAGAGTCCCCCAGGGGCTGGACTAAGGGGCTGTGGCTTCTTGGGAGACACCTTACCTGCTCCATGACACCTTTTGTAGATACCCTTCTGCTCACCTTCTTTCTTTGGCTGAATCACCACTGCCTCTCTGAGACCTTTGGTGACTGTGGCAGGAACCAGGAGCAGCGAAGTTTAATTCCATTTCACATGCGAAACGAGCACAAAACAAGCCACACATACTACTTATCACAGGGCAAACACTCAAAAATTCAGTTACACTTACACGAGATCCACATGCAAATCGTGGGGATCTAAATCAAGTCAGGGTACTATAAACAAGCAAGGGAGAAGGAAAAAGGATCATTAGGCACACATKCAAAAAGGTGCAATCTGGTACAAAGAATACAAAAATAACTTCTGTATTGGTTACAGAAAAATACACAAGAAACCTGCCACAATGTTATGTAATAGACACTGCAGAACTGAGACAGTAAATTAACTTCCAGTGTTTGGTGAGCACAATGATTTTAAGTAACCATTCTGCCTAACAAAGAGAGGGAGAAAGGTATTTCACTGTGCCCACCCCAGCACCATATCGTTCTTGACAAGCCAGAGGGTAACAGACCAGGCAGAACTTGGATGCCCAGCATCCCGCTTCACGAGCCACACTCTCACTATTCTGCCAAGCTCTAGAATATTTGTTACAGCTTTATTAACAAGGCTAATCTATACATGGAATGGGATGACAGAGTTGTCAAATGCCTTCACAGATTTACATTTAGAAAAAGAATGTGTAAATAAATAGAAAACTGAAGAGGGCAAACAACAAGTTCCTATACATATTTCTGCTATCACTTAAAGGCAAAACTGATCCAATAAAATGGAAACTTTATTTTTCCAAAGCTCTTTCCAACTGGCCATTTTAAAATGTAGTAGAAGCACTAGCATCTGAAAGCTCTTTCATGTGGTACAACCCTCCCCATTTTACATTTGGTAAACCTAGAGAGGCTACAGTCATGGGTCTGATGTTCACAAGTCAATAAAGCACAAATTGAGATCTGCACAAACAGTAGCAGGATTTTGCAAGTAGGTTTCTCTGCTTTAAAAAAAAAAAAAAAACAAAACAAAAAAAACAACCAAACAAAACACCAAACATAACAAACAAGTACACAGGAAGAGAAACACATTAGATGCTAGCTCTATTGCTACTGGCTTAAAAGCACAAGGATCCCAGCCTTACTGACATTTTACTCCTCAGGATCACTCCAGGGGGTTACCCTCAAGTCGCCTACATCAACAAAACAAGCAGATGATGAGAAGTCTGCATCTTAGGAGCAGGTGCAACTTCAGATCTGAAGGGTTCATGTCAAAGCTGAATGGGCATTTGAAAGCCTGCAGCTTCAGTGAAATGAAGCTTTAATGTTGCAATTTGCTCTTAGCAAGTAATTCTGGTGAAGTTTGCTAAAGCTATTTAAATGTTAGAGCATTTCTGCACATTGATTAGCAGCCAAGAGCTATAAGCATGAAAAGGCCATTTGAAACACTCATAGCATAATTTGCACATGCCTGTTGCAGAACCTAATCAGGATTGCAGTGCTTGAGACAGTAAATTGAAGGCAAGTCATAAACTTCACCAAAGAGTTAACATTCAGCATTTTGCAGGAGCTGGGCAAACATTAGTGCTAAGATAAGAATACAGTCCAATGGGGGTTCTCACACCCACAGAACTAACACAAGTCCATTTATATTCAGTAAAGAAGTATTGTACTCTGGGATTTATCTGTTACGTGACATACGAAAATGCTGCCTAATGAGGACTGACCTAGTTTTAAGAATGGAGAGTGCACCCTCTGTTTGCTTCTTATTTCACTGTTCATTAGCAAGTCCTCTTCCCCTCTGACAGCCCCTGACCAAACCCAGTATAGCACATGTCTTTCCACCATGGCTGATAATGTAATCTTTTTCACTATCCCTTTAGGATTTCATTGGGTAACAGTAACTCTAAAATCCCCAGCGAGAAGGGAAAAAAACACCCCACACCAAACCACTAAAAACAAACAAAAAACCCCCAAACCACCAAACCCAAAACAAAATCCACAACAACCACCAAAAAACCACACCACCCAGCTACTGCCTGACTTAAGAGTCAGGTCAGGGTAACTCAGCACTTCACAAGCTCAGAAGCTCAGATCCACAGTCCCTGCAAAGCACAGGGGCTACTTGATACTAACATCCTCATAGCAGGGGCTAGGGGAGTGCTCAGAGCTCCTGGCTGGGGAACTTGTTTGAAGATTAGTTACTCCAACAATGCTAATGCACCGAGGAGGATACAACAGTGCAAAGCAAATTAAAATATTTCTCTGATTGCATTGAAAGTTCAGCTCCAATTAAAAATCATTGACACTGGCGGGGGGTGGGTGGGGGGACGGGCGGGGGAGGAGGGAAGGATCTGCTTATCTTAAATGGCTCCTAAATTAGAAGAAGTCTCAGAGAGGCCCCTCACCCAGGCAGATTTAATGAAAGATTATTTCAGAAGCAGAGATTGTGACTGCATAGCACAAGCACTTCATCAAAGGGAATCTGACTTATAATACATCTGCATCCTAAATAGACAAGATATACCCAAGGTCAGAGGGGAAATGAAAGCTGATGGGGTTGAGGCAGTGTGCCCAAAATGCTGTAGACCTGAGTCAGTTCTACAATAGGTGTCCTGACTCCCAGTCTGAGATTTCATTCAAGCAGTCCTGAAAGGATATTATTCACTGCATAATCTTCCTTCAGCTGGTCATATGTGTGGACTAAACTAAACACCTTATAAGCAATTTCTGAATTAAAAGCAGTCTTTCATCATAAAACCAATGTCTTCCAAATATACCTGCAAAACCTGTATTTGCTCTTGTAAAAATTCACCACTCTTTATGTATGACACATCTTTCTGTCCTCAGTAAGTTTTAGTTTTCTTCAGGTCTATTTAATTTCTCTACTATTTATATGACTTTTTTTTTTTTTTTTTTTAAACACAGATATGGTACAAAGAAAAAATAGTAAAAGCTGAAACCGTCTTAGTTGTGAAAGGATAAAGTTACCAGGATTAGGGAACCACTGAATTATCTGAAATTACCTATGTTCTCTGTTCTGCACGTCTCAAGTAACTAGCATCTCTTTACAGTATATACAAAGTAACTGCAACTGAATCAGACTAATATACAAGTAGTTGCATGAAAAGCTACTAGGCAACTGACCAATATTCAGACCAATAATGCAAAAAGGAACATAACTGCATTTCTCACTGCTTCTTATCACAAATGTAAAAATCAGGGAGATCTGCTCTTTTCTGACATCGTAATTTCCTATTTTCACATCTGGGAAAATGGAAAATTAGGAGAGTCATTGTAGTATGAATATAATAATCGAATAAGACAGCTCTTTCATATTTATGGGCAAAATTACAAACAGTAAAACACTTGTTTTAATCTTGTGTGCAACTGCTCTATAAAGCACAGCTCTGGATGCCAGGGTGAACACTCATGCAACAACTTTTATAACAGACTATGTGAATTAAATGTTCTCGAACAACAGCCAGCTGAAAACCCTCAACTCTTTTCTGTAGAAAGGAACAAAAACTGTTTTTTATTCTCAGTTAAGAAACACAATGGAAGTCTATATGCAAGAAACCTCCCCTTCTCCTATTGAAACTCCCTGGCCTGCGATATAAAATGACATGCAATTGGCAGCGGATTAAACTGCCACTCTTGATATATCTTCTCTCCCTGCTGAGTGCTCAGCCCGAGGGGACTGCCACTCCCCACAGAGACCAGCACACAAGCGCACTCCCAAACCATTGCCTTCTTCAGCCTTGCACTTTAAGGTAAACTGCATTCATTTTGGCTCACACTGATATTCCAGGTTAAAGATTACAGCCTGTCTGGTGCTGATTTGTGGCTCATTGAGCTGTCTGGCACATGGAGAAGCAGGGCAAAGGGTCACAACTGTTTTATCTGTTGCAACTTAATGCACTGCCAAGTGCATGTCAGTCCCAAGAGTTAGCTGACATGAAGCTGACTGTGACTTAGCCCCAAAAATGAACTGTGGCCAGTGACATGTCACAGTGATAATTTAATCCTAGTCTTATTTACACTGACTACTAAACCATGGCTTTCTCCAGTCAAGCAATCTTAATTGCTTGCAGTCCTGCACACACAGGAGCAGTGCACAGTTCAGGTGAGGTCCCTGGGGACAAACACTAACGAGGTCTCTTTGGCTCACTGTCATCCTCTGCCCTCACTGCTAAAGGCACCATCTACAAACCAGCCTGAGAAAAACACACCTGTCTCATGTGGGCCAAAAGGCCTCTGCATAGGCAATGACTGTGGTTTGCACCAGACCTGGGAGGCAAAAATCAAGTCCCACTTCATAAGGTAAAGCATTCAAAGGTAAAAAAAAACAAAACAAAACAAACAAACAAAAAAAAMCAAAAAAAACACACACCAAAAAAACCAAACAAAAACCCCCAAACAAACAACCAAAAAACCCCCCAAAACCCCATAAAATGAGCTGGCTAGTATCTTCCTCTCTTCTCTATTTTTAAGTGGCCTAACCAGAAAGGGAAGCAGGCCAGCATTATGAAGCAGAGAATTAAGTCATTCTGCGTTATTTCTGCGTATGATATTGACCATCCACAAATATAATTGGTAGCTAATGGTGAATTAGTGCTGCCAAGTCTTCTTCTCTCTATTTCCCTCAAATAATTTTCCCTGGGGATGCACTGGAAAGGAGGTATTGAAAACTCCTATTAAATAGCCACTGACTTTCAAATGAAGTAATTGAAAAGGACAAAGCAGAGACAGTGACTTAGAGAACTAACTTCATATCCTAGGAAATTGATTTGTTCTCACAGCAAGTGAATAAGAACTTGATGGTCTCAAGCAATCCCTCCTGGTTTTGCTCAGGCCACAACCTCACTACATTTTCTGCCCTTGAGCTGCTCAGCACTGAGGTACAATGGCTCTGTGCTGACAGACTCTAGCAGGGAAGCTCCAGCATGCCATGTATACCTATAAATATTAGCCATGTACTTTTCCAAATCCCAAGACAGAGGTAGAAGAGGACTAGGGTCAGCAGATGAATTTATAAAAAGAGGGCATCAGCTTAGCCAGGTCTGTTTTTGAGACATTTCCAAATACTCTAGAAGAATTTGGAAGTTAGTTTGGTAAAGCTGCACTTGTGATCATACTAGTTACATGTGCAAAAGAGCAAACCCCTGGTTAAAGAAATGCATACTTGCAATTCATTAAAAATACCTCTCTCTTACAATGCAAAAAGAAACCCCAGAGCTCTTATATGCAAATTTCAGCTTCAAAGAACTCGCATACTGGCACAAACTAATCTCATACAACTATCAACCAGCCCTGCTCAGACAGGTCAGCTATGGGCAGCCCCACAGTAGGCATACACCCCTCAAATGCAGCTACCACCAGGGAAGAACAAAGCAGGTTTTTATCAACATGAGTTATTAAACATTCAGTAGCCTTCATTCATGGCAAGACTAAGTACTTCGTATCAAACAAACTCTGGAGTGTTTGGGGTAAAAGGTATGATGTCTTGAGTGAATTATTTCATGTGAAAAAAATGGCTTGATGGATGGTTGCTCCCATGATAAATAGTTTGTGCATCCCAGAGCACCTACAGTTGGCTAAAGACCACGAGGGGCACCTTTCCATTCAATTTTTTCTTTTACATCTGTTATTTTCTACTGTGAGAACCTCTAGTTCCCTTTAAAGAAATTCATCCTCCAAAGAGTTTGCCTTTTTCATCCAACTCTTGTACTTACTGAAACCATTTCAAGCCAATAGTCCATAAGGAAATTGATATTATTAATGCTTTATTACTCTCTTATTTTATTGCATCTTTAAGGAAAGGAGACTTCACTTGCTTTATGATTTAATCAAGCCTTTTCTGTTCTTTAAAATTCATACAGGATTAAAAACTACTTTCAGATACCAAGCTCGCCCTGTGAGGTTCATTTGTAGTTGCTCTCCCAGCACTGCTTTTTTTTTTTTTGGATCAAATTTACCAGTGCAAATAATTATAGAGCAACTATATTATCAACTGTTACCAATTCCCTACTTACTGCCACAATCAGACACAATATTTAGAATACTTCAGCATACTGAACTATAGCCATCTAAAGTTATGGATGTAAAAAGCAAGACTACACTTTAATTTCTGCCCTTAAATATCTAAAATAAATGTGCTTTCAGTATTGCTTCCTAATCTCCACAGGAAATATGCATTCTTCTCTAAATGCAAGAACTGCATTAACTAACAAGAACAGAAATGGGGAGTGCAAGTAGATTGTGTTGTCCCTGTGCACACAAGTGAAATTTGATACTGGATGCAGGTTACCCTACCCATTATCCACAGGTGTAATCATCTTTTTAAAAATCCTGGACTTTAGCCTTGGTCATTTTATTTAGACATTTAAATCTGAAAAAAAAAAAAAAAAAGTTAGTGAAGCTATACCATCATTAGCAGAATAATATCAGCATGAAAATCTGCATTTACACTCAAAACATACATGCATTYGAAGTGTCTCAAAGCTAAATTGCCCTGCAGTCATACATTAAGTGACTTGAATAAGAAACTTGCTTGATTGGTTTGGTAAAGGTACAAAGTTATTGCAGGTACTTAAATCTAAATGTGACTGCAAGGAGTTTCAAAAAGATCTCACAACGCTGAATAAGCATTCAAATTCAATATTCTTAGAACACAGTAATGCACACAAGGGTAAAACAATGCTAACTATGTATATTTAGCAATAGATTACTTACTATCCCTAAAGAAAGTAATATGGGAGTTACCACGAATGGGTCTATAAAAGTGTGAGTTTGACATTCAGAGGCAGTAAAAAGGCAGGTATGTTTGGAATTACTAAAAAGAACACGAAGCAAAACAGAAGACATGAGTTTTTCCTTGCAGAAATCTCTGATATACCTGCATTTTGAGTACTACTCTGTTTCTTATATTCTTCCCTAAGCATCTTCTGTATTACAAACCATCATCAGAGATTAGGTATTTGAATGTAAGGACCTTTGTTTGCTCCAGCACAATTGTTCTCACCCATGTGTTAATTGCTAGTCACCTTTTCCTGCCCCGGGGAGGGCGGTATGATTAACAAAGATAAAACTGAATATTTATTTCTTTTTAAATCCCCGCATACAGTTGAGCTCTCATAGTGATAACTGCTCAGTAGTTTGTGCCGTTTCTCACAAAACGCATGTTAGCCAGCACTTCCCATTGCACTTGACTGTCACGTGGAATCCATACCCAGCTCTGCCCAAATGCCCCACAGCACTGCTGACTTCTCTCTACCCTGCCAACTGCTCTTCTGCCACGGCATGTCTTGAGAGCACATCGAATGCTCTGTTTGCCAAATATGTCTGGAGGACAAATATGTGCTGAAGTGGGACTAATGCTGGTTCAGAGAGAACACCTTCAAGACTGTCATAACAGAAAGAGGTGTCAGATGAATTAATAAATAAGGAAATCCAACTTTACTTTTCAATATCTGCAAGTCTGGCATTTAAAAAATTGTCTGTAATACCAAAGTTCAAGAAACCTGATGATTCAAGAAGAATAATCCATTACTGTATAAAGACCAATGAATTCAATTCAGGATGAAGAAAATTAGTTTCCCTGCATGGGTACAGCAGCAGAGTAAGCAGTGTTTGCTAAGCACTCCCTCCCAGTTGCTGCACTCTCGCAATACAGTCACAGTGTGACTGCCTGGATGTGGCTGGACTGAGCTGGCGTGAGGAGGCAGCAAAGCAGTCATATCATCCCCGTAAGAACTCGTATATGGACAAGGAGGACCTAACATAGTGCCCCTGGCCCTCACTGCTGTTGTGGTTTAACCCCAGCCAGCAACCAAGCACCACACAGCTGCTTGCTCACTTCCCCTGGTGGGATGGGGGAGAGAATCGGAAGGGTAAAAGTGAGAAAACTCATGGGTTGAGATAAAGACAGTTTAATAGGTAAAGCAAAAGCTGCACACGCAAGCAAAGCAAAACAAGGAATTCATTCACCGCTTCCTGTCGGCAGGCAGGTGTTCAGCCATCTCCAGAAAAGCAGGGCTCCATCACGCATAACAGTTACTTGGGAAGACAAACGCCATCACTCCAAACATCCCCCCTGCCTTCTTTTTCCCCCAGCTTTATATACTGAGCATGACGTCATATGGTATGGAATACTCCATTGGCCGGCTGGGTCAGCTGTCCTGGCTATGCTCTCTCCCAGCTTCTTGTGCAGCTGGCAGAGCATGGGAAGCTGAAAAGTCCTTGACTAGTGTAAGCACTACTTAGCAACAACTAAAACATCAGTGTGTTATCAACATTCTTCTCATCCTAAATCCAAAACACATCACTATACCAGCTACTAGGAAGAAAATTAACTCTATCCCAGGTGAAACCAGGACAACTGCCTAGCACCAGGAGGAAACACTGTGTTGAAAAGGATTTCAGACACAGGTCAATACAGGCACCCAGGTCCCCCTGCAATTATACAGGAATGCAGCACTTAAGTCTACTGGTGCTACTGAGAAATCACTCTCCAGGCACAAGAGGAAACAACTGAAGACAAGTAAAATCTTTATGGTGATTTCTGCAGTCTTTAGATCAGGTTTTAAATATACTTACTTCAACCACTGCCCTCTGAGACACTACAACTGTTCCCAGCTTCCACACGCGAAAAGTCCATAGCAAGTCCCCCCGACCTGCAAAATCACTCATCTCCTGCTTCCGCTGTACTATTCCTGCTCTGCCTTGAGAGCTGACAGAGAAACTCTTCCAGTTCCTTAACCACCTCTGTGCTCTTTCACCTCACACCACACAAAACTAAGGTGCTTACTCCCAAGGACCAGTTATTGGTCCTTCATATATGAGTTAACTATTGGAATTGGCACATTTGCACAAACTCACCTGAGTTTCTTCATCAGTTTCTGTATTTATGAAGGGTAGTAAGATCTGTATTACACAGACAGTCCTCTCCATTATGAGAGAGTAGCTGCTACATATCACTATAAGCAAAAAGTGCATGTCATCCATGAGAGGACTTTTTGGTAACAGTTTTATATTGATGGTTATAAATGGGCTGCATTGATTTACCTACAGCCTGGTGCACACACCACTGCAGGGACCAGACACCTTCCATTTTTGCAACACTTTCCACTATCCTAAAGGAGGACAGTGTCCCTCTACCTAAATGCATTTGTAGAGTGAGTAAGTTTCACTATTTCCATTACTCATTGACTTTTCATTCAATGTCCTGTAAGTCCTAAGCATCCTGGAAGCCGCAGTGACTTCTTAAATAATTCCATTATCAGAGCAAGCTAGGAGCCCAAAAACATGAGATATACTTCAAAACCCCTTTTCTTTGATTCTGCATTTGCTATACAGAAATAAACTTGCCAATCCAGACAGTGGGGAGCTCTGGCAAACAGGTGGAGGTCCAAGAGATGGCATTATCTGATATCAATTATTTTTCTTGGTGTCAGTTCTTCCATCTCAGAATTTTTACAAGAACAGTTCTACGAACAATGCTGGGACAGGAAAGAGTAAAAAAAAAAGAATTTAAAAAAAAAAAAAAAAAAAAAAAGTCAACATAATACTCAGTGTGTCCATTCATCTTAACGGCCCCTGGGATAGCATGATCTATAATAGCATGCCTTTCAGGAAAAGTGGAATGGGAAAGGCATATATATTTAAATATTAGTAATTTTTTACTGCTCCAAAGCATTAGAAACAGCTCTGCTCACTACACACTAGAGAGCTGACCCCAGCACCAAAGGTACAACCCACCATTATCTTCCTAATGTCAGCAACATATTGATTTTTGTTTCTTTTATTTGTGCATCAAGGCTCCCAGTCTATGCCTGTGCACATATGTATGTATTTGAGTGTGTGGGGTAAAGACTAGAGATGGATGATGGAGATTTTGGTCCATGTCTTTGGACAGAACAGCTTTTCCTACCCTTTTATGTTTCTCTGCTCCTTCATGTAGGTGCTGTTGTTTCTATGCTTACCCTGCAGCTGTGAAATGAAACAGTCAGTCTACAAATGCTGTGCCTCAGCTGAGAGCAAGCAGTGAAGCATGATACAAACTGGACCTTCCATCCTCTCTGAGGGCAAATATGTTGCTTTTACAATGCTTCCAGCCTCAGCTGAACTGAGGTTGAGAGGACAGAATCATTCCTGATCCTGCAGCTAGCGTAGGATGATGTACAGTGTACACATCAGATCTCAGCTGAAGTCTCTGTTAAAAAATCCAACCATGCCAGTACTGTCTATAAAGGCAGGAAAAATGGAGAGGAGAGCTGAACATCCTAACAAAGTAAATTCACAAGCCTGTATCATTTACTATTCACTAATAGTAATTCTTTCTGTTAAAAAAAAAAAAAAAAGGGAATTGAAGGAGCTGTTCCAGGAATCCTTATAGGATTTCTTCTCTCTGTGAGATACAACCAAAGAAGTAGGTTGCAGTGCTTGCAGACCTGAAGGACAAAAAAAATAAAAAAAAAAAAAAAAAAAAAAATTCCCAGGATTTTTTTCTCTCCAAAAAAAAAAAAAAAAAAAAATAAATTTTTTAAAAAAAAAAAAAAAAAAAAAAAGGGGGGTGTAGCAATAGTTGTAGTTCTTCTGGTATTTAATTGATGTGTCAAAAGGTAACGAGAGACTTTGCCATGATATTCCTTCCTCCCTGTTAGTCAGTAACAGACCCTACATTTTACAGTAAACTCCTTTTTGCAAAGGTGGGACTGGCCTGGAGCCCCAGTGCACATCTGGGGCTCTGATGTGTCCTTACTTCTTGCAAAAGACCAGGACTTTTCCTAAGGGGAAAGGCAGAATCCCAGTTAAGTCAGTCTAGCAGGTATTTTGTCAATCAGCTTAGGCACTCACGTTGAGAGCTGGTCCAGCTGGAATTGCAAATTAGGGAAAGAAGAATGGAAAACTGGAAGAAACATGGGAACTGAAATTATCTCAAGGCATTTCTACAAAGGTTCTACTTGTTCTGAAAAACCACGGGGAACGCACTCATCGAGTACTGCACTTACTAGGGTCAAATGCTGTTTCCTCTAGACAGGCAGATTAGCCTTTACTCCAAACTCCAATCCCTCCCTTTCAAAGTCCCTATGGCCTTGTCCCTTGTCTGTTCACAACACCCTCTTCCCAGTGTCACAGAGTATCTGCCTGCCAGGCCCCATCTCTCTCAGCTTCACAGTCTCAGGTCACACACTACTGATCCTGTCTTCTTTCTTGTTCATTCTTCTCAGACAGTTTGGTGACTCTTAGAGGTAAAATGAAGTCTATTTCCACACACCCAGCTTCTAAGACACATGTGTGGGATAATCCCACTCTGCACAGTCACAACATTGTTTTCAATCACTTTATCCCCAGATCCCAACTACCACATTTGCTTGTAGAGGTCATTCTTCCCCTCATTTGAGCTCAGCTCCATCTTCCTCAATTCTCAAGCCCACCTGTCTTCTCACAGCTGCCTCCCTGGCCTCATCTTTCTCTTTCACAGTCTGTATAGTCTATTCTCTGATCCTGCACTCATGGTGCCTTCTTCTCACAGCTATTTCACAACAGCATGTCTGCGCAGCCCTCCCAGGCAGATTTCTAACTTCTCTACCTTCAGGCCCAGTTTCCACCTCCTCCAGCTTCACAGCTCTCTTTTGCTGTGCATCCACTCGCCTCATCTCTTGTCTAATTCAAGACTGTTCTGTTCCCCAAAAAAAGCCTCAAAAGGGATAGCACATACACACCAGCCACTGCATTTTCAAAGACTTAGTGTACTTGAAACAACAGGTCTGAAGGGAAGAGTGTCTTRAATTTTCTGGTCCTCACTCCCTTACCCCTACGCTAGTGTAGGTATAATCTGTTTGACTTCCATGATTACTCTCACACTGATGTAAGATTCAAATACACAAGAGCCTGCATATAGCACAATGTGTAAAAAAAAAAAAAAAAAAAAAAAAAAAAAAAAAAAAAAAAAAAAAAAAAAAAAAAAAAAAAAAAAAAAAATTAATTTGGACCAGAAAAGGACCATCATTAACACAAAGGAGTAAGGCCTGAGTGTTTCAGATGCCTGGTTTTAGGAATGTCTGAGCATTTATGTGAAAGACGTTGTTGCTATTACAGGACACATGACATGTGAATGGRAGCACCAAGGCTCATGTGAGGTCTATTTGCAGACCCCAGTCTGCTGGGCTTCTCCTCCAGCCAGGCCTTAGCAAAGATAAAAGATATAAATAGCATGCTGGCAAGCAGAGCTGTGACAAAGTGCTGTGCTGACTGCTGAGTGCCATCCTGAAGGAATCAGCACTTTTTTTGGATGCTACTTCAAATCTTTATAATTGGAATAGATTGAAAAGATCAAATGTGCCAAACACACCCATTCCAGTTCAGAGAAAAATCATAAGTACACAAAAATCAGGAGCATGGAAAGAAAATACCCTCTAGAAATAGTCTCTCTTCCTCTCACCTAATCCAAAAGGATTTAGCCTAGTACTTAACATACACACTGGTTAGAGAAAAAAATCCATCCAGCACTATGCACCTTCCATGGCATCTGCTGCACAAATCCATTGTCCCAGAATACTCCTGACTTAACCACACTGTTTTTGAGTGAGGTCATGGACAAAGGCAAGAAGAAGAAATGCATACAGGCAGGCTGGACAGAAAATGCATTTCCAGAAATCCAGACTCATCTTTTCATTGACCTCAGTGAGATTTTATCAGGGATAATTCTGCCCAAAGCATAGGATGGTGCTGACTTAAAAAGGCTGTGCCAGTTGGCAGGAGAAACAGAGAAGGATCTAACAGGAGCGGTGCTTGGAGCACGTACAAGCCCAGAAAGGCTTCCCTGACTTTGTCCTGTTAGAACATGGGACAAATAGAAATTAATCCAGCCAAGCTTCTAGGGAAGGGATGGTTTGGTTTTATTTTCAGCTATAATTCATGTTTACCTAGGCCTTGCCAAAAACTGCCTAAGTACAAACAAAACGACTTTCCCAGTCACCTCACCCTCCTATGTACACAATAATATCATGTACTTTTCTATGCTCCCCCAAGAATGACCTCACTGGCTCTTAAACATGCCAAAATATTTATTATACACCTCTATCAGACTCCAAAATAAAGACAGTACGTGATGACAAACCCAGCAAGGCAGGCTTCAAAACATCATTTATAGTGATCTAGATAAACCAAATTATGGTCTTGCCCAGATTTCTTATGCAGGTCTACCTCCAAAGGAGACAGCCTGGGACTTAAGACACTAAATGCTGCTGCTATAGACTTTGAAGGAGATCTCAGCAGGAACACAGCCCTGCTGTACCCAGCTACACAAGCCTTTCAAGCATAGGAGAAAGGAGTAGAGTCTAAAACTTCCTCCTTTCCCAGGCTTCCTAGGTCTGAAATCAGTAAACATTTGCCAAAAATTTGCATCTAGTATTATTCAGAGGTCATGACGTTGCATGTGAACTCTACTGCTGCTCTGGAAGTCACAAAGAGAGAAGTAATCATCCTCTCCTGCAACATTATGAGCAGCACTGACAGAAAGTGTTTTCCCCTCAATTTCTATTTTTTTCTGTGGAGCAGAAAAAAGTCTTTAAAGGAACACCAACAGTGCAGTGCAAAGTCTTCTCTTTCCCCAATCACAGCAGGAACAAACCCAACCATACACAAAACAGAGAACTTGCTTGTATGCTCCCTCTGTGAGGTGAGAAAGACAAGCAGGATGACATGATTTTAACTGGAGCCAGGGGTAGCACACTCCTAGCTCAATCACTGACTTGCTGTGCAACTTTGGGCAAGTCACTTCACTTCTGTGTCTCCAGGGAAGTGGTCAATATTGCAACCCTCAAGTCCTTTATCAGGCTACGCTGGTAATAAACTGATAAATGTCTGATGGAGAGAAGAAATAAGCCTCACTTTGAATTTCTGTAGAGGCCAGTTGATTATTGTGGCCCAAGTAAAGTAAGGTGCTAATTAACCTAATGAGAGGCTGACTGCATGAAGATTCAGACTCAGGAGCTTCTATCTGTAGATGCACTTTGCCTGGTCTGCCTACTATAACTCCCTGGGTATTTTTACCTTACTAGAATTCATTCTCCTCCTTTTCTGTCAGTTTGACTCAATCTCACAGAGCAAAATAACTGGTCTTTACCAGAGCAGGCATCCAAAAATATCATCATTGAAAGGTATACTGTCCAGCATTCAGATTTGTTATTCTATTCCTCTGTCTACATTTGTGAATTTTCTGTTTAAAAGTCAGAAAACAATCACACTCTGACAGAACAGATTCAAAAAGGATGGCAAAACCTTCTGCTCAATTTCCAATAAACCCAGTGGGTTTGGGGGTTGGAATTTCTATTCTCCTCAAATACAAAACATTTTAGTCTTTACCTCATTGGTCTGATATTCCAGCTGCTGTAAATAGCTCCTTCTGGGCAGAGGAAAACATCCTTTACATAAACCTAGCCTGAAGCAGACACCACTAAAGCAATTTTTAGAAGTACTTCTAAAACAACTGAATATCCTGGATGAGTGAAGCTCAGACCAGCACATGAATCAAGCTTAATAGTTATAGTTCACATTAATTTGTCATGAAAAAGGGGCACCACATACTTGATACGGAATCCATAATAAAATGCAAACTCTTAGTTGTCATGGCATACCTTGCTCATGAATTATTTGGCAATTCTGGGAGATTTACATTCTTATTTTCTAAATGTTTTCCTTTTTCCATTTGTCATACAAGACATTGACAAAGAACAAAAATAGGAGTAATTTAGCAATATAATACAGCAATGCCCTTGCTGTGTTATCTATGGGGACTGAATTTAGGACCTATGCAGGCATCAGACTAGGAAGAAAAAAGGGAAAAGGGAGGTGGAAGGAGCAGAGGGGAAAGAGGAGGGGGAAAACACAGAGAAAGAGGGGAAAAAAAAAATGCTTCTACGATCTCCTTACCCTTTGGTTTTAGATCTGGACCTGCAATTGGTTGAACAGCTTTGACTTTTCACTAAGAAATGGAGGAAGTTACCATAGCCCCTCCAACCCACTCCTAAAAACAGATAAGATCAACTCAGTCACCTGACTGCGTTTGGGATTGTCCTGGTTTTGGCTGGGATAGAGTTAATTTTCTTCCTAGTAGCTGGTACATTGCTGTGTTTTGGATTTAGTATGAGAATAATGTTGATAACACACTGCTGTTTTAGTTGTTGCTAAGTAGTGCTTATGCTAGTCAAGGACTTTTCAGCTTCCCATGCCCTGCCAGTGAGAAGCTGGGAGGGGGCACAGCGGACAGCTGACCCAAACTGGCCAAAGGGATATTCCATACCATATGACATCATGCTCAGTATATAAACTGGGGGAGTTGGCCGGGGGGGGGGGGGCAATCGCTACTCGGGAACTGGCTGTGCATCGGTCAGCAGGTGGTGAGCAATTGCACTGTGCATCACTTATTTTGTATATTCTTTTACCATTATTACTATTATTTTCCCTTCCTTTTCTGTCCTATTAAACTGTCTTTATCTCAACCCACAAATTTTACTTCCCCCCCGCCCTGATTCTCTCCCCCATCCCACTGTGGGGGGGAGTGAGCAAACAGCTGTGTGGTGTTTAGCTGCCTGCCAGGTTAAACCACAACAGGGATAGAAAAGCTAACCCTGCTGAAGTGCAAATCACCACTGCACTATAGCAGTCTTCCCCTGCTGAAATGACTGTGAGACTTTGTATCACTCTGTGTTATTATTCCACCTTCTGCAAACGCAAACAAAAACACCTCATATAGTTTGGAAGGTGTAACAGAACCAGTGCAACAGCTCGAGATTGTTACTGATGTGTGTTTACCTAAGTGCATGTATATGATCCCTATTAACACAGCATTTAACAGTTTCCCGGCTTTATAATGCATTTATCCTCTCAACTTTCCAGTGAGGAAGCAGAGAGAAGCTAAGTGACTTGTTCAAGCACACAGAGAAAGCGTGGAGAAGAACGAGGAAAGGATCAACTTGGACAAACCCAAACTTCAGATACAGAGCTCTGTGTGCAGAGAATGCTCTGCTTGTGCCACAGAGCCAAACCACCTGCTGAACCATCAATGCAAAAAGAAAAGTCATGAGGAGAATCATAAGGAAACATCACACAACAACCTAGATCTTGGGCAAAACCAAGATTTCTTTCCATGGCTCTCCTCTCTGACTGCTGGTCGCTTGCTAACAAGCTCCAGTGACTTCAGCAAGGCTCAGGCTTACTCCAAATGCTCTTAATGAAAGATCAAGGAACCAGCTGAACCAACTCTATTCACTGTTGAATTCAGTTATGAGGAATGGCTTATTTTCCTGTTGCTAAGACAAAACTCCTGGATATAATGAAAAATTAATGATAAGAACTGTCTCACCTTTTGGCTGTTCCCATCTTCCTGTTATTTAGATGACTTACTAACTAAATCAGAAATAAAATCCAGCCAGGTAATCATCCTTTATAATGGTAGATTAATTTGATTTTTCAATTGCTGCAAGATTAAAAAAAAATCTCCAAATTAAAGTGCATAATCATGAGCCAAACAGGAGCAGCACATGACGACTCCCCCAGAAGCACATAACACAAGGAGTCAGTTGCAATGCAAGCACCAGAAACCAGTTCAATACTGTGTCCCCTGTGAGCTGCACGGTAACAGCAATCTTTCTAGCAGAATACACAGTTTGGCCCTGAAGCCACATCTCAGGAGCTGGGCTATTTGTCTTTTGCCTTACAAAAGTAATCAACTATTGCTATGCTGCATTCATCAGAAAGTTTCCCCTTCAGCAACCTGACGATGGACCCAAATTGTTTTCTAAATGGTGATAGAAGTAGAAATAAAACACACGACTCTTTTTTTTATTATTTAAACCAATAATGCTTGCAATAAATAGCAAGTCAGTAGCCAGAAATTCTAATATCTTACTGCCAGACTTACAGCACACATTTTTCACCCCACCTGATTAAGATGACCCTGACATAAGAAGATCGTACACAGGTTAGGATCTGAGTTTGCAGAATCAGCATAATTGGCCTCAGAGGGGGAAGAAGTCATTGATGGTTAAGTAATAGTGAAATCCAGCCTTCCTCACATGGAGAGCTACCAGTTTCTACACCTGCTACTTTCTGAACCCAGCCTCCCTCCTTAGAGCACTTGTAAATTTACAGGTAAGTAATAAAAGTGAAGAGCTCCCACAGAACATCTCCCTTAAGTTCTGTGCCAACACGGTGCCTGCTCAGTACTACTCAGGATGGCTTGAACCACCTCTAGTTAGATGAAACTAGTTTCATCTCTCAATTACCCTGCTCTTGGCAACTTGTTTTACAGGTTATCAACTCCTGGAAGCTGACACTCTATTCTGCCTCTGTGCAACACACACATACAATGGGAGCCCTAGGCCAAAGGTTGCATCTCTGTGGATTGCTGTCATATAAGATAATAAAGAACACACAGGTAATAAGTCCTCCACGTGCCATGTGCCAAACCTACAGGCTACAGTTCCTTAGCTGTGGGTTCACAGAAGCCCGTATGTCCTCTTCCAGTCTGCTCCTAAACTCATGCTCTGGACTTCTGCTGTACTTAAGAACATAACATCTGATCATGCTTAGCTACCCAGACTGACCCTACGTCTCCTGTATAGCCAGTATGTGCACAAAACCAGCACTAATGCTGCTCTGAGGTAAGTAAGCAGAAACAGACCAGCTGACGCAAGGGAAAGGGGTGGGTGGTTTGGATCTCATACTAATATGGAGATCAATGAAACTAGACCGTATCTGGCTTACCAGCATTTAGTTCTCCAGCTGGCTACTGGCAAACATAGCAAGATCCATCAGTGAAGTGGTTTCATGCATTGCCAACTTGCTGCTCCCCTACTTGTGTGATAAAACTGGAAGCAGAAACAGCTGAAGTGTTAAGCAAAAGAGGAGGTGGGTAAAGGCAAGGGAGGAGTAAGAAGGTGCAAAGAGTAAAGATAGAGAAGATGAGAGAAAAAGAAAGGATGTGTCTGTAAATTAAACAGTGAAAGGGGTCCTGTGGATAGTTAATTTACAAAGACATTGGGATTAGCCAATGCCGAGAGATTTGAAGGAGAGGAACAGGAAGGCTTGGGAAAATAAGATTCAATATAAGTGCTGTCCTAATATTAAAAAACATACCCTATGAGTAAAAAGCAAGTAAAAGCAGGGTCACAGCAACAAGGAGAAGCCCAGCTCCTTAACTTCCGTGGGTAGTTACATTATGCTTTATATTCCTAGTCTTGTTTCCTGAGAAAACAAGACTTCTCATATGTGTCACATTCCTGTCCACCTGGCCCCCACTAACTTTGGAACTTCACAGCTTATTGAAGCCATGCTCACCAGAAGGGCAAGGCTTCTAAACACCTCAATACCTTTGCAGACAGGCAACCAGCAGGGGAGAGAAATCCCAATATGCTCACCTTGTATTAAGCATCACGGAACCTGTACTAGAAACAGCCTTGCAAACTAGACTCCATTTTCAGCCAGTTCTGAAGTTCCTGGCTCTGACTTACTCGTGACTGTAAGCAATTCTTGAATGACCCAAGCCACTAAAGAGAATGCAACTAAGTACCTGAGTTTCTGGGGTTTGTTGGTGTTTTTTGGCAGTAGAAGCTCCTTAGAGTGTGGCACAACTTAACATTGTATGTAGTTGGGCGCTAACCCCAAATACAATAGTCTGGCTTACTCTCTCTCTCTCTCTCTCTCAAACAAACCAACCAACACCTACCATGGGGAATGAGAGCCTGGTCTTGATTGATTGTGTGACCTCAGGCAAAGTACTGTGTAAATTTTCAGGTACTTTGAAGAGTTGCCAGGCAAGTGACAAAGGATTCTCCCACTCTTCTCCCATGCATACACACAGACCCAGGCATTCTGGTATTCAGTTTTGTGCTAACAGCTCTTACCTATAAAAGTGCCCTTCTTACGTCTTCGCAAGCTGGCTGCCTACAGTTTTGTGGAACCTGACTCCTTAGACACCTGTATGACTTGTAGGCATTGCAGACCTGAAAAACACAACCTCCAAAACCTCTGTACATCTCATTTAGACGCCCATCTTGCAAACTGCTCCTGGTGGCAGAGTAGCTACGAGCAGGTGGCTAGAGCAGCTGCCTGTGCAGAGAAGACTGTCAGGATGGCACCCGAGCCTCTGCACCTCAGTTTCCTCATACAGTTAAAAACCTCAGAAAATAATGAGGTTTCCTTTGTCAAGTAATAACTTCCTGGGGAAACAATACTGCAGAAATATTGACTGCATGCATAAACAGCCCTTCAAATGTACTTGAAAGCACTGCATTGTTTCTAGCACTTACCAAACATTCATACAGACAAGCAACACACCAGAATATTTCTACGTTTTGCATTGTGGTTACTAGTTAGTTCAAAGCTATCTTTTGTGAAAACTGCAATACAGAGTGAAGTATCAGGCATAACCTTTCCAACTGGGAGTCTTTTATCCTCTGTACCACTTTCTTTGAGATTCCATCTCTTCTTATTGCAGCTGCCTGAAAACAGCCTGGATACGAATCATATTAATAAAATACTAATCTGCTTTAATTGAAGTATTTTCCAAGCGCACATAATAAGGTAATAAGAAATATCCTAAAGATAATTTACAAAAGAGCACGGAAGCCAACATAAACCTCGATGTGACGATCATAATTGCTTGGCAAAGCGTAAGGAAAAAAAAAAGACCTGTGGGATCTGCAGTTCCCTACAGGCTCACAACCTTGCTACCCTATGCTCAGACACTACACAAGTGCCAGGACAAATGGGCTGGACTGACATTTTCAGTTCAGCTGTGCTTTGGAGAGTATAACTTGAATATAAACAGCATTGCTCTTGGTTTAACAGGAAACAGCACTTCACACTAATGGTGTGTGTGCTCAGACCAATTCTACTTCCGCAGCTTTGGAGGTGTCTCTGGCAAAGGAACACATGCAAACATGGGATGGGTAGTAGGAAGTAAGGTATCAGGCAGGAGAGGCATCTGAGTACAAGCTGGCAGAGGCAGAACTTGGGGAAGCTGGGGAATGTGATATTTCTCCCTATCCGCCACACAGCAATTGACTTCAGTCAGCCAACCAGAGAGGAATGTAAGGAGTGGGGGGAGGGAATCAAGATAAGCTACTATATCACATGTTAATATTCTGTGCTCACTTGTGACCACCCTTCTCTGAAATTCTCTGTTTTACCAAGAGACCCACTTGGTCACAGAAAGTCTGGAATAATTCCTCTGTAAGCAGAGAGCTGTTCCATACAACACGAGTTTTCCRAAGCCACCTCTTTAAAGCCTCTGTGCACCAATGAACAGCTTCTCCCTCTCTCTCTCTCCCCCCCTCTCTCTCTCTCCCTCCCGGCCATCCCCCCCCCCAAGGAGAGGAGAGGAAACTNTGGCTCCAGCTGACAAAGGCCTACAGTTCTGCTTTGAGAGCAGAGGGGAAATTCTGTTGGCTTGAAAATCCAATTTCATTCCCAACACAGATATTTGTATCTTTTTAATCCACACATTTCTGCTCTCCTGTGCCAGTCACTCACTTTCTACAGCCTCCCTGATCCTAGTGTTGGTAGCCCAAAGCCCAAAAGAACCACTAGTCTCAGGCAAACACAAGATAGTTCGATTATAAATGGATTATGAATTTTGCATATCAAAAAAGAGCTTTTTTTTTGCAAGAATTAAGCAAAACCCAAGGGATTAATCTGAAAGAGAACGTTTTGAATCTTAGAAGGATACACTTTATCAAGGCTAGCTTCCCTTGACATTGCCAGAGGCACTATGAAAGGCCTTTGGCCTCTTTATTTGCCATTCTCACATCTTAAATTGAAGGGGAATGATGAATCTTTAACAAACACCACACTTACGCTTCCTCTCTCCAAAATACAAATTATTTGGTTAAAGTAGGAAAAACAAGTGCAAAAAATCCAAACCAGTTTTAAATAATCAGAATGAAAGTCCTATGCCACCTTGCTCCTGATTCTTTGTAGTAATCATTTCACTTGTACCCTGCTCCTTAGTCCTCCAGTCTACAAAAGAGTTGAATTTAATACAGAAAGTATTAAATTTAAATACTTTAAAGTATTAACTATAAATAGGAAGTCTCCTCCTATTGCAAATCCACCTCAGGATGTCGGTGGGATAGACACATACTCAGAAAGGACTGACCACTGGGTACTACTCACGCACAAACAAGTTATTTACACTGATTAATAAACAGCAGCCACTTTTCTGACGGAGCATGACCTCTTTAGCAAAATGGGAAGTTTTGCAAAAGATATCTGATTCAGTCAAAAAAAAGTTTGCTTTTTAACCGAGAAAAAGAAAACATCTTTTTTCATTTTTTTCCCAGTTTCAATAGGGAAAAAATGCATTGATGTTTGTCATAAGAAAAAAAAAATAGTTTCCCCAACCTACCTGCACACTCTTTCATCTGCTTTACACCCCTCCTTAATATTACCCTGCCAAGCAGAGCCTTACAGCATGGACTTCAGGAGCTTTACCCCTCCACCCCCATAGGCCTGTGGAATGAGCATTTACCATCATGGGATGCAGCTGCGCAGAGCAGCCTCTCTCCCTTCCCTCCATGTAAATGGGAGCTGCAGAAGCCACTGCCTGCACATCATTGCCATCAGTCAATGTGTTGAAACTCACTGCACCTGATCACTAATTAAGGAAGACTTGTTTTCGCCCCTCTCCAATATCATAAAAAGGAGAAGAAAATAGCTAATGTTAAATCAACAGTACAGCACTACCATTTTCTACAGTATGTATGTCTTTACTGACATAAAAGTATTCTTTAGGGGATGCTTAAAATTCCTCTATGTAAAATGGTTGAGAAAATTCAGATTAAGCTGCCTTTTGCTCCATTTTCTTTTTTAAACATTTATGTTGAAGTCATTTTAAATTCTTTGTCCTGACACATTTAGCCTTTATAAAGAAATCAAATATTATAAGCTCTCTGGGAAGTTTCTGTCCCTTTCTCAGCCAGTGTAACTGATCCCTGAAGCAACCGTTTTCCAACCCCTTGATTTCCGACCCCTTTCATCTCATGTTCTGTGACTGCTTTAGCTCTGTGTTTCAATGACAGCAGCCCAAGCGCATCATCTTCTAAAAGATGGATTAAAGGAATTCAGATCATCAGGAGAGCTGGGAGGATGCGTGTGGTCCTTTGTACAAACCTCACAGCTCTAATGACAAAGGATTCACCTTTCTCTCAGATGCTCACATTCAGCAGCTGTCTTCAGGTGAAAAATAACCTCTCACTGATGGTTGTTACAAAAATTAATTGCACTTAGAAGTAACTGAAACCTCAACAAAAGGGTATTTAGGCAGAAAAAACAGTCATGTAAATCATAACAAGTCAGGGCACATCTGTATGACACAAGGTAGGGGCAGGCAGAAATACCCAACCTAGCTCTGAATTTCTAATGACTGCACATGCTTCAAACCAGGCAGGTCTCCTGCTCCCAGTATCAGAAAGCGTCCATTTAAAGTAGAGGAATTAGAAAGAGATGAATATGAGTATTTTAAAAGCTCTGGGAAAGCAAAGCAGTGGCAATCAGAGACTGGAAGCATTCCACCCCAGAATATCTCCAGTTCAGTGACCGCAATGTTTACAACCTATACAAAATCAAAGCATTTTGTTTGGAATGATGACAAAACAAAATCTTCTTCAGAATTTTCAGCAAGAAAAATCCTCAAGAAATTAGTTCAGCGTTGATCTGGCCTGATCTGTCTGTTTTTGTGCCAATCCCGCTAAATCAATTACTCCTACTGCCTCAAAAGGGACTGTACCAAGAAAATCACAGGCGCAGTTCTAGCCCAGTCAAAATGGGATTGCTTTTGTTCTCTTGCATGCTGGCACGCTTCAGACTCCCACAAATAAGGAGCAGATTGAAGTGTAGATTGCACCGGGTAGAACGCAAAATAGATTTTTGGCTATGTATTATATGTTTATATTTAGCTCATGTTCACATTCAGAGGGACTGCTGCTGTATTTTACATGACAACAGGGAAACTATTGTGTTTGACCACGTACTGGGATAGACATGTCACAAAGCCAATTTGACAGATTTTATGGACAGCTAGAGGTGAATCTCACGCGCATACACAAGTTAAATATTCAGGATAAAAAAAAACAGATCATGTACTAAGCCAGATACTTTGTTAATTACCTTATATGTACTACTTACCAAGAAATAAATGACCCAGTGAGTCAGATCTATTACTTGCTAAATCAAATGTATTATCTACTGAATCAGATACATCATCTCTTCAAACAGAAACATAGTTTCTTAAACTAGAGGCAACATACTGCCTTATATGTCATGTAACATGATGAGCTATACTAGATCTGTGCTAGCTGAAGACAACATCCCAGGACACAAAGGCTGCCCTATGAGCCAGTAACTGAAAGAAAAAAGGTGATGCTTTAATAAACAAGCAAGATCAAATAAAATTCAGAAGGAAGTAATCCATTGAACGTGTAGTGAGACCACCACCCAACATTGTGGACACAAGAGCTATGAGCACCTTGACAAATTACACAAAGAGCTTCAGGAACGATTTATGGTCTGGGAAAAGAACCTGCTTTATTAATGAGACACCAAGAAACCTAATCTATTTTGCTCATCCAAAAGGAAGCTAAGAATCTAAAACTTATCTAATAGGGGAGATTTCAGAGTGCGAATGGAACTTTGACAAGGACATAAAGATACGCAGTAGTTAAAACTTAGAAATAAGGTACAAACTTTTAACAATTTAGTTAACCATCAGAACCCTGCTACTTAAGGATATGGTTATTCCTCATCATTTGAAGTCTTAAGAAGTTTAAAACTATGGAAGTTTAAAAGTGTGGAAGTTTAAAAATTATGTTCTAGATTAACCTTAAGTTATGTGTGAGAGGTGAGAATTCTGTGGTCTGTAGTAGGGAGGACACTAGATGGTGTGTTCTGGTTTTAGAGTCTACATATCTACAGATGTCACACAAGTACATAATTGTTAAATTCTTACAAAGTGAATCTTCCTGTGCCTACATTAACACATACAGGAACCAAGAACATAGATCATTCCATCTGCTGTATATTAACATACTGAACCTTACAGCAAACAGCATGCAGTGGGTAGTAAACCTGTCATCTATTTATTGGAAGACTATTCTGAAACCAGACACAGCCCTCTGCTAGGATGAAGGAACAAGTCAAAGAAGCTCATCACTCAAATACTGGGAAGGTTTGGATTTTATATAAATCCATCTCATTCTCTAAGGAAGCAGCAGAGATATGTGACTGAATTTGTGAGAACTAAGAACTATATTCTAATCCTCATCTTATCACTGATTTCCTACACAATTGGCCTAAATTTCATTCTCTCATTTTATTTTGTTTCCTGATCTTTAAAATGGGACTTCAATGTACTAATCTTAATATTAAACGGGGAGTCATCATCGCCAGTAGAAGGAAAAGCCTTAGAGTGAAAGCTGCTGTGTTGACTAACAGAGCCAAGGCCAGTGGGTACCATTAGCTCTAGACTGGATGATGAAAGGTGGAGTCAGGAGTCTCACAACAAGATCCTTGAAACAGCCATCCTGGGCTTAAACGGCTCTGCTTTTCAGGACTAAAAAGCCTAATTGAAGCATGTTGTTACTTACTCAGCCTGCACAAGGCACTGGCAGCAGGGAAGAGGTGGCCTGTTGCCAAACACATATGGCTGTTTTGTAATCCAGCCTAAGCATAACATCCATCATTCTACAGCACTTTTAAAAGCTAGTAGTGCTGTTATTGTATATAGCACAGCAAAGCCAGTAACCAGACATGCATGCGAAATGTACTAAAAAAAAAAAAAAAAAAAGCATGCCCTACCCCAAATCCCACAATCTACAACCTGACAAATATCCTAGACTGGAGGGATACTGCACAGCTAGTGGAAAAAGCTGCCTTCCTGGTACTCCTCTAGCAGTGACTAACAGAGGAGGAGAGCACAGCTGCAGGACAGAGCTCTCGGCAGTACACCAGGAAGACAGCATCCTACGCTTTCAGTCTGGAGTTTCAAAACTACTGATCTGAACTTTGTGTGTTTTCTCAGGGCCACATTAAGCTGATTCACACTGAAACCCAGCTCCAGCATCCTTCTTCTGGATACACACAGCACCTGTGCAGCAGTGTAGGCACAAAGGACCATGCTAACTATCCACTGGGAAAAAACACAGATACAATAAGGTGCACATGGAAGATAAAGATAAGGTCACAGACGCTGCTGTATGGAGCTCCCCGAGTGAGCTCTGTGTGCAGCTTAGGGACACTCCATGGGCCTGAAAATGGAGAGTAAGTGGGTGTCCCATGGCCATTGCAGCAGTCTGCAGTGCTACGGTGTTGTGCTGAAGGCAGGGCCATCAGCACAGGCCTGGCAGGTGAAGGAACTACAAGTAACCACCAAAAGCCCATCGCATCAATCCAGGCTGTCACAGTGGCTTGCTGCTGGAGAGGAGGACCTTGCCTGTGGTTCAGCAACAGCACCTCACTACAACCACCCCTGTGAAATACCAATAATTTGTGTGGGTTTTCTTTCTTGGAAAAACAAACGACTCCTGAGTTCTCACAAGCACAACTACCACAAAGGATAACAAACCCCAGAAGTGGTTACAAAACTGAGGCCCTCATAACGATTTCCTTTCAGTCATAACTGATCATATCCATACAACAGAATCCCAAGACATTGCTAATGATAGCAGACTCTGTCAGTATATGAGATGCCATGAGGCTTTGTGAATTAAACCCTATTATTGTCCTAAATTATAGATAAATTTCTCCCTCTCCTTGGTGATATGCAACATATTTTTTCTTCAGGGCAGTTAGATGATGTCAGCAAAAATTACTGCTTTCCACACAGTACAGATGATAGAACCAGAGGCATTAAAGAAGCTTACAAAAACCAAATCTGAAGAGATAGAAGGAACTGCTTCCTTTGACTTGGAAATTACAAATTTTGTTCTGGTACGCTGGGTAAGGCAAAAGAAAAAAAACCTTAATTTGGGACACTGATAGAGCTTCAAAAGCTTCACATACTTAAAAATCAAAATTCAAGTTTGAATTCTTGCTCTAAATTACAAAAAAAACCCAATAGAAGTGCCTGTCTTTAGATGCTCACATCCCTCCATTAAATATATACTGATGTGTAATACTGAGATAATAGGTTATTGTCTAGCAAACTAGGGAGCTCTATTTTCGGCTTGGAAAAAAAATGAATATACAATGTCATTTAGAGTGTTTTTCTAAATGGTTTCCTATTCTTTTAGTTTTTCCTAGTAGACCAAAGTTGAAGGAAGGGCAGAGGAAATGCTAGTGGTTACATGTTTGAGAAAGGTTCACAAGCTCTATACGAGGCAAGGTTTGCAGGAGGTAGTAGTATCTTTTACTAGATCAAGCGATATAATGAGAAAAAACAACCCAGGTTGTCAGGCATATGGTTCTATAAAGTTTTTTGTTACTCGATACACAAATACTTAATTTGCAAATCCAAGAACAGGCAATTACTTCATTATCCTGCATAATTTTCCTTTATTATCATTTTATTATTGCACTGTGTGCACTAGAAGTCAAGCTCTTGGTTGCCATCTGCTGTTTCTTTATTTACATTTCACCATTTTTATTAGCAAGGCCAGGTCATGACAAGGAGACTTAAAATTGTTAAGAACAGGCACAAATGCTGCTTTCAAACACAACCTGCCAGAGACAGGTGACCAAAAAAATTCTGGAAGGCTTTCTTAGTGAAATGCTGTCCAGCTATTCATATGGAGAGTATGTGATGCCCTCTCAAACCCAAATGCAGAGCAGAAGTAGGAAGTCTAGGTTTAGTAATAGCAGATCCACTAGATTCACTCATTCGATCATTTTGTGACTAGGGCATTGGTATTTCTAAGTCTGTTTTTCTTCTTGCCAGTTCTGTGCTTGACATCATGGTGACTGGCAGCACTCCCTGCTGTCACTCACTCCTATCCTGTACCTTGATGTGGGCATGACTAGAAAAAGATACTGCTTAGACTTCCACTTCAGCCCCGGCACCACTACCTTCCCCACCCAAGACGGGTTCCCATCTCGCAGCTACCTGCTCTGGTATCAGACCCCTGGGCTCCAAGTCTCCCAGTGCCTGCTACTTCCCAAGCTAAGTGGGTATAAGAGCCCCAGATTAAAACTATTAAGTTTGGAGAATCTCTCCAGGCAAAAATTAAGGCTGTGCCTGCATCTCCACCTGTGAGACCTTTTCCTCCAGTGTTTTCAGTTCCATTTGTCTCTGCACCACTGCAGGAACAGATCCGACTTGTACCCAAACCTTCTAAGTGACCTTGAGGGAAGTCAATCATATTGAAGATTTTATGCTTATTGCACTCCCATATTTCCAGAACCACATGCCCTGTACATCTGTCCTGGCCGCATTTCTTTACATTTAACATGTTTAATTTTTAAAGAGTTTAGAGAGATCAAATACATCCACGTTATATGTTAAATACTTTCCAAGCAAGAGCCAGCTTTGTCAGGGCCTCTGACATTAAAATCACCGTAAGCATTCAGCTCTGTTCCACCAAAAATAGGACCGAAGAGCTTCTACTTTGAACTTCCATGCTTCTGCAGACAACTGTTCCGGGGTTGCCCATTTGATTCTTCTCAGAACCAACCCACCGTCTGCACTTTCAGTTTCAGCATCTGCCAGGGAGCAGAGACAGCGGCCATTTCTACTCTCTTATGTAAGTCTATGTAGACTTCATATTTGTTCTCACTACTCTGTAACCACCAGAAGGTTACAGGAACCCAAAGAACTCTGCACAGGAGGGTCTTACGGGAGAGCCATAAGACTGGGCTTTCTGCTGGGCTAAAGCTGACTCCAAACAGGGATCCAGCTCTCACTGACAGCAGCCATAACAAAGTCGACCTCCAGCAAAACTTTGTTAAACCTGAAACTGGATTTTATTTTCCACTATGTCCCTTCAAAGCAATTAAAATAAAAAGGAATCTCACTAACAACCTCCTGTGCTGCACTGAGAGTCTGGGTACTTTAAAATTGCAGAAGCCTTAAAACTAGAAGTTGGAAGTCCAGCCAGCCCCCAACTCCTTAATGGGCTTCTGCCAACCCTTAATGTGATTTTAACGATCCTCACTTTGAGGTAGTGATGATGCAGGTTATTGCTCAAGATGTATTCACCACTCTAGCCACATCTGGATCTTTGTCTTTAAGGAGAAGGAAAAAAAAAAAAAAAAAAGGATTATGAAGTTAAAAGGACGTTAATGATTATTAGTCCTGATGAAGCAGTATTGCCAGGTTAGCTTCATGACAGACAAACCCAGTATCCATTCCATTTGCTTGTTAAAGAACAAGCAAAAGCCTCTGGTAGTAGAAGCGTAAGTGTGAAAGCCACAGTAATACAGGGCTTCCTTGTGTTTTCATGATTCTTTTTCATTCCTTGCCATCCAAGCCCTTTACAAACATTAGTTAATTCTTTGCAAATCCTTATCTTTGCCTTACACCTGGGGAAACTGGAGCACTGGGCASGGATAGTACTTACCTAAACGCAGCCCTGGAGACTCATGGTAGAGCTGAGAACAAAGCCCATGTCTTTTGGCTCTCAGTCTTGTATCCTAAAGCCCTCTTTTTCTGCACTTTTCAAATTTGCTCATTTTGAAATGCAGCAGTTCCAAATAAAAAGGAACCAATCTCAAACAGTACAATTGCCATTCACTCTTCTCCTACTCCTCCATTTGAAGGGATGTGCAGATACAGACATTCTGATTCCCTCCATCATGGGTGCGAGAGAGAAACCTTTGGACTCTGCCACAAACAGTTGTGGGTTTGGTTTTTTTCTGGCACACAAGTGATCTCAATAACAGAAGAATAACCCACACATGCCAATGCCCCATCCTAAAAGCCCCAGTGTACAATCCTGGCATGGGCCCAACACAGTGAAAGCAAGGAAGGAGGTAGCAGTGTGCAGGTCTGCCTCAGTGAAGAAGAGTGATGGTTAGAAATCAAGAAAAACTCTTCACAATTTTGCAGTGACATGCTCTGCACCACAGCACTTCTGGATTTTCCAGATGACCACGTATGCACCAGGGACTTATCTATTGCTATTAGCATCCTGCAGTATATAGTGGCATCTTGAGAAGAAAAATCATTTTACTGCCAAAAATACAGTGATCCTTCTAATACAACTCTGTCTGGTACAAAATTTGCCAACCTCATAGATAAACCTCAAATCACACTACAGTCTGAGCAAGATCTGCAGGTCTGGCCCTGCAACATTATATTCCACACACAGCTTGAAAATATCATGTGTGATTTATTCATAGCATCTACTTTTAGTAGACGGTAGAGCTTTTCTCAATAGCTTACCAATTACTACAGAAAACACAGTAGTAGCAAACAGCATTAAAATTTCAATCTGTATAGTTGAATGTGTATTCACCTTCGCACAGGCTGCTTACTCTTTACTGTCTTTGCTCTTGGGATAGTTATGTTTTATTTCACAGGAATGTTATATGCTTTATCATTTTTGGCACCCATAGTAAACAGTTGTTTGTTGTAGGATTTTGCTATAGGACATTCCAGATGTTTCAGTAGAAAGGTATAAATACTGAAAAAGCTGGAAATAAATCCTTACTAACTGACTCTTAGGTTCAGTTTGATAAAGCAGAATAAAGTGATTAGGATTAAAAAGGGCAATTTTACTGAATCTAGAAAACATATTGTAAATACTAAAAACTTATAACTGGACCTTTACCAAGGGATGTAACACACTCTGCCGTTACACCAAAACTGGAAACTGGGCAACAATTACAAGTGATTTGGCAGGCAAGGAAGCACAGTTTCTTAGTCAGAATAATGTAGCAAGGTAGATAAACGTAAAAAACAGAGCTTCCTACTCCTGGAATTTACATTTAGAGTTTTTACTTCAAAAAGTAAGAGCACACAAAAATGCTTAACACTGCATATAGGAGCACACTGGTATTGGTGAAGATGTGTTCTTAAACATCTTAGCCCCTTTTTATTCATTTCATACAAAATGCAGGCATTGCAAGAATGGCTACGGCTTCATTTACACTGTTTTCAAAGAATATGTGACTGTTTGCCAGTCATATATTGGGCAGTCAACAGGTTGCCCTGCAACGAATCTCGAAGAGGAAGCAAAAGACGACTGATAAAAATAAAAGCATCAGCTCCAAAATAGCATACCACCCCCAGCCGCTGCTTCTGCAGTGCTTTGGAGAACTCTCTGGACTTGTTACACTTGTGCACTTTGGAGGTTAAAGATGTTGATGATAATCAGTGAGGGTTAGAGGCTTTAATATTACTGCCTTAAATACTCTACAAACATAATCCACCTGCTAGTTCACAAAGCATATGGTGAAAACTTTCAAAAATTAACCAGAAAAGCATTGTTTATCCAGGAGTGACTTTTTCTGCCATCAGACATATTCCAGAACAGAAAGGTGGCTTTTCATTGATCCACAATCATTCATATTTTGACAATGAAAACTGGAATCGTATCCGTTGCTACCGAGCCATTTGTATGCATGTTTTTGTTACTAGCATTGTCACAGTGCTATTAGTGGCAATTCTCTGGAACATATTGTGGGTTTGGAGCAGATTCTAATGTGATGACGTATCAGGCACCAACATATAGTATCATCGTTTGAAAGCGTAAAGGAGTGTTATTTACCTGATAATTTGGTAGCATCCACAGCTCTGTTTCCCACTGTCATTTGCAAAAGCATGATGGTATTATACCTTGCCTGAAGACAGCTTATTACAAATACCTGTACATATTGGTTAGAACCCATTTGGCGAGGCTCTGTAATTACAGAGGTGCTGTAGGAAATGGACTTTATGACATAATTTCCCACATAGACATGGTCCATCACTGTAGAGTAAGCCTCTGGATGAAAACTAGTTCTCCAGTGTAAACCATCTACTAATCCAAAAAAGCTTACTAAATTCCAAAGCTTTAGATTACAACAACCCAAACAAATATTCCATACATCCTTGCCCTTCCCACCAATTTCTACCAACAGTTGTTTTGTGTGAGAACCTAGCTAGGCTCATCCAGCTGACAGTTATTGGAACTACAGTACCGCAGTTTTGTTTTACCTTGCAGACTTTAAATGGGGACACACTTACAGCACTGTTAAATGAAGCTGCAGCAGTACAACTTAACCCAAAAACATTAGCACCAGAATGGCTGAGGTATCACCCATCTCTAATGGGGCTGTAAGTGCACTTGTAAGGAAAAAAAATTCCAGGAATGCAGAATGTTAGCTCCAGCACAGCTGTTCTAATGAGCTCATTTGTGGTGAGTAGGGAAAACTAAGATTTTACATGCAGGGGACCATGTTGGATATTTGCAGAAGTTACTTGTAAGAAGTTCCATTTTTCAACCGATCAGAGAGCAAAGTATGCCTTGCTGCTGATGATGAGCCAGGACCTTGGCAGATATCATTAAAGTTCACTCAGTCATAAGGCGCTAGAAAAACAAAATTTTCCATTAATTGATATTTTCTGTAGCAATTTTCAATCAGAAAGTGACAGCTGTTCTGCTAGTGCAACAGTAAGTCAGTCCTATGTGTTCTGTATGGCCAGTATTTAACAAGCTGATCTTAAGTCCCTTATCAATTCAGTTTAGCCATGAGCTCAGCCCTGAACTTCATTTCAGTGTCACAACTACCGGAAACTAATTGTGGCTTTCCACCTGGAAGCATTTACTTTTGCAGCAATCTCCCTATACCTGTACCTGTCTCATTAAGGAGGCCAGCTGCACCCCAGGTTGCTTCCACTTTGAAAGCTCCAGCATTTTTGACTGCTTCTTTCCTAATGCAAGTGGCAGCTTGAAATCACCATGATAAATCCACAAAAGGGGACTGCCAGTTTTCCTGGGCACTTGGACATCTTGCATTCCTCAAGCATCTAACAGCTCTAATACCCTAAGGCATACAAAGCATTACAGCACCACGAACAAACCCCCAGCCAGTTCAGTGGATGGCTCTCTGCCATGCTATTCCCATGCTTGCACAGTGCATTAACATGCAAATCCAGAATATCACATATGCTAATGTCTGCTAAAAAGGCTTTTCATTTCAGGATCTCAACTTAATGAACAAATGGAATCCTGCAGCATCACTGTGGGGGAAACGATTCCATAGCACAAGTGGTCAAGGAAGACCTTCAGTGATCTGTCAGAATGAATGAACACAAGTGAATGGCAAAGGAAGGAATATGGCCAGAAAGAAGAAAAACAGCTGTGGTAATTCTCCCTGTCCACCTCAGCAGCAGAAATAGTGCAATCAGTGAATGATATGTGACCCTTTGGCTCTGTGATGGCCCACTGCTTTGGTGAAGCAATCCCAATCTGTTTTGTCATACCTTGAGCTGCTGCTCAACTCTCAAGCATCAAGCAGCGTAGATGGTACAAGCGCAGTGACTTCAGGGTCCATACATCTGTTACTCCTGTAACCGCTGCAAAAGCACAGAGGCTGGGTTGGCAGATGGAAGATTTGCCTTTGAGGAGAAATAGCTCAGATATCAGAAAGTAAAAACAGAGAAACAGATGCAGTCTTTCTTCCCAGGCAGACTGGTACTTTGCTGAAACATACCCTTTGTAACTGAAGGCACAGCTCCTTGAGAGCAATTCCCCATACATTATGAAAGACAACATTGCCCAGCAGGCTCAAGAGTGTAGCAAGGTCTCTGACCATACAAGCATCTGACAAGGTACAAGCCAAGCAYTCTGTAGTGAGAAGCAAGAAATGGAGGGCTCAGCATAAACACTTTGCTTGGGACACATCTCCTAGGGTTTGTGGCTACTAGAAGAGGGTAATTTTCTGTGGGAAGGCCCCGTTTCTACATGCTGTTAACTAAATGCTGGAGGAAAGCAGAGAAATAGTGTTATATTTTCATGCAGTTATTCACATGCACTTACTAGGATTGCACTGGCTTTTTTCATCCAAGATGTCCCCACAATGACTGTTCTCCTGTTTGTCTTACCAAAACCATTCTCCTCCCCYTCAGTTCCCACACTATTCTGAGGTAAGAATTCTAACTCCCATTTAGAATCATAGAATTATAGAATGGTTTGGATTGGAAGGGACCTTTAAAGGTCATCTAGTCCAACCCCCCTGCCATGGGCAGGGACATCTTCAACTGGGTCAGGTTGCTCAGAGCCCCGTCCAACCTGACCTTGAATGTTTCCAGGGATGGGGCATCTACCACCTCTCTGGGCAACCTGTGCCAGTGTTTCACCACCCTCAGCGTAAAAAATTTCTTCCTTATATCTAGTCTGAATCTACCCTCATTTAGTTTAAAACCATTATCCCTTGTCCTATCACTACAGGCCCTGCTAAAAAGTCTATCCCCGTCTTTCTTATAAGCCCCTTTTAACTACTGAAAGGCTGCACTAAGGTCTCCCTGGAGCCTTCTCTTTTCCGGGCTAAACAACCCCAATTTAAATCAATTCCAGCTAACAGCGAATAAGAGGGAAAAGGAAGTGATGAAAGCACAAAAAAAGACTTAAAATAACAGGCAGGAACTAGCACAGGGGATCTCTGATACCAGACTGGGCCTAGTCATTAAGATAAGCAACAAAAACAGCCAACGTTTATGTTTGTATGGCTAGCAATAAGGGAAGAGTGTGCTGTAAAAAATTTTTGAGTATACAGAAATCATCAACCATCAATTCCTACATAGTCCACAGAACTTTTTATGATCTGAGATGTTTGCATAGCGTTAAGATGCAATAAATCCACCTCTAAACAAAGTGATCACATGTATATATATAAAAGTTTAATAGTTATAAGAGATCAAAATTTTATATTTTTTGAAGTTAAAAACACTGTAAAACCTGAGAGATTATAACTGAGGGTGTTATATTAAAGGTATATTAAAGGAAATTGTTTGAGATTGCAGGTGAAGAAAGGTGAGAACGTACAAGCCATCCTTCTCATGGTAGAAGGCTGTGAGCTTTTTAAAGAACTACTGGGAATCCTCAGTGGAGGATATGGTATAGTTGACATACCTTGAGTTTTCAGAGTAAGGGAAGGCAACAGCACAAGCCACTTCATCAAAGCTGACTTGTAACAGCTTGTTTTATCCAAGTAGAAGTCCATGCAGTGAGTGCTTTTCCATTTGTCTCACTGAATCCATCCTCCTACCCTAAAGAAATGAGCCAAAAATAATAAATAAACTGTTTAGAGGAGTTACATAGATTGTAGATAGTACAATTACCAAAAATTTTAGTAGAGTCTGTTTACATATTGGGCTACCTCTGATAGCAGCTCCTTTAAAGACAATGAAGTTAAAACATACTGGACTATTTAGTGAAAAAAGAAGGTGGCTAAAATGTTTAGGGAGAAGGCAATGAGTTGTTCAACACTACACTGACAGCTTGCCTAAAAACAGCAGCGGGTGACCTTCTCCAAATAACCCCAGTCAGGTAGCAACTGTGCTAGATGCAGAAGTCTGGTATGTTATGCTGGTAAATGAGGAATGCCTCCATCCCAGCCAATGGTGTTAGACTGTTGGGAGATGAGACAAGAGCAGAACTGCATCCTGTGGCCTGCTGAAGCAGAGAGGAACCTCAACATGGAGATAAAACAGTATTTAGAAGATTAGCACCTTTTTTTTTAGCACCAGGGACTTCAGCCTGTCCTACAGTGCTTGCAAAGGGCATGTAAGATCTTCTTTCCCCTTCCTTCTACACAAATCTTCCCATGGCAAGTCCCAAAACATATGATACTCTATACTCTACTGAACGCTTCAGCTGTAAAAGATGACTTCCATAGAATTTCTCTAATGCTCCTCTGGAGTGTCTTTATAGCTATTGCTATTTCTCAACAGGCTGCTTTAGCTTTCTTTTAAAAATCCTGTCAAATGCTAATGACAACAAATTCTCTGTTCCTCTCCTACTGTTCCCAAAAAGCCTTTTGGAGTTCTAGTTTAGAGACATCACGTGTGGGCATTGGAGTAGAAAAGGGTTGGCAGTAGATAATCAACTTTTTCTCTTGACACAGAAAATTACCCTCTGATAGGGCTATAACTTATTGACATATCTTTCACTAACAGGTCTTATTGCACAAAGTTATATCCAGCTCTTCCCACACAGCTATTCCCACCCATTGCACTTATTAATCAGAAAGCCTTCTAAATGTTATCTAGTAGCAAGAATTAAGCAGTTGTGTTTTGCAGATCATGTTCTTTAGCTTGCTCTTTCATTTCCTCTTATTCAACATCATCACATTACGTTCCCTCTTCTTATGTGCTTTTCCTCTTCACAAAGCTGCAAAGGGGGAGGGACCATTATGCTCATGAAAACTCCACTTTGCAGAATGCTTCTGCCAGGTCCTACTGTCTGTCTCTTTCCAGGCATTTAATACCTCCAAGATTCAGGTTTGCTTTTACTTCTCTTCCTTGTGCATCCCTGACAACAGAGCCTATTGCCAGCTGTCTGAATTGAAGAACAGCAATCCACCTCTTCTTGTTATTGCCATGAGGAATACGTACACCCTCTTTCTCTTCGTAGTGGGCTCCTTTTCTTTTAACGGTAAGTGATCTTTTCTTTCAGATACAGTTTGCAGAACAGTGACAGTTTTCAGGGCTAGGAGGTAGGACTGTGATATAAGCTCTCAGACAATTTGTAACTATCACCTCAGTAGGTTGCAGACTTTAAGAAGATGCATGAAATAGATTATTTTAGTGTTGTTTCTAGCTTGTTCGGTATCAGCAAATCCACTACAATGGATATGGACAGAGAGTAAGTTGGACATAAAATGACAGGAGAGTAGATGACAATGATAATCACTAAATAATATCCCTTTAGATGCCCCCAGGATCATCTGTGATGTGAAAAGCACGTATTGTGCTGAGAGTGAAAAAATAAAAAATGAACCATGACTTGAAGCATAAATAAGACAGATCTCGTCCTTCTACAATTATTGGCTCAAGTTCATATATGTTGCAAAGTTCATACTTCCTAATTGTTTGATTAGTATGTAAATAGTTTAAATTAAGTTGACATATGTAAACATATGCTAAAAAAAAAAGCAAACATACATTAAGAACATCTTCTTTAGTCCGCCAGGATTTCTTGCATATGTTTTAGCCAACCCATACAGTCCGACAGCAGCATGAAATAGTGCACTTGCCATGGGAGCTTCTTCCCATGAAGAGACTCCGCTGAAGTGTTCAGAGTGAAACTGGCTGAAATTGAACTGAGACAAAGTTCACATCTTTCACATAATTACCTATTCATCCCACAGTTGTTTTGTTTCTTCAATCACTGAAAGGCAACTTTAGAAAACATCTGCTTTGTAATAAATGAAGAGTGAGGGCCTACTTCAGATTCTTAGATTACACACTTCTAAACCCATTAGTATTTCCTTTTTATTTGCCGTAATTGCAGTGTAGAAATTAAAATAGTCTTTAAAATACAGTAAATTCACCACTACTTCCATTGGAACAATAAGCATTCCAAATTAACATGCGTTGTTCTTAGGTTATATAAATCTTTTTACTCAAAAGTATGCTGAAAAGTAACAATATCATGAAGTAATTTCAGAGAAGATAATGGGATTGTCTTATTGCTGCTTCTTGCTTGCTCTTTACTAATTACAGATGGAAATTTGGTATGTCACCATTGTCCACATAAGTTATTTGTGAGAGAGGAAAGAACAAAAATGACAACATGTGCTACAATATATTCTTTCTAAACAAATGCTATTTCAACATTTATTAAAATAACTGAAGTCAGGGAAACAGAGGAAACATGCCTTATGTTAAATTTTGCAATTTAGACAGTGATAACAGTGCGCTTGCCTGTATTTGTCAACATTGCTCCTTATTCTCTTCTGCGGAAATCACTCCAACATATTTGTCATTACACTGAAAATAAGCAACATAACACAAGATGATTAGTTATTTAATTTTATATATTTAAATTAGACCATGTAAAAGGGAAAGTTTGCACAGGGGAGTAAATGAAGTCTGTGTTTTTGTTTCTTCTGCCGTGAAATTGCATCCTGATGCAATTTTTTTTTAATGGTCATACTCCCGCAGAGAAAACAAACTTACTGCAGAATGTGTACTGCAAGTTATGTGGCAATTTGCTCTCCTTGTCATGGAGCAGATGTGTAGCGTGTTCAGTGAAGCTAAGACAATTTCCCTAGCTCAGGATCCACCCCAATGCGTTTTCTCTATTACCGCTTTCAGTACACAAAAATACTCCACCCCCAAATTAGGACTGCTTCATCATTCTTGTTAAAATCATTCATCTAAAAGCATCAGTCTACCTTCTGCAACATTTCTGGTGATTACTGCTATTTGGAAAAAAACAGTTTGCAAGGGAAACTGTGCACTTCCATTTCTTCCAACTCTGAGAGGAAAAAGAGGAGTTTCAAATGCATGGCTACTGACACCATGAAATGCATATAAAGATGAACTTGAATGCCTGGTAATTTTTTTCTCATTAGGTGCCATCTGCTTAATATGTAGGTTGGTAATGGAAAACAGATTATAAAAATTATACAAGAATCACTCATTTTTACACGTTATTTACAGAGATTGAATTTAGCAACCTTTAAGGTAGTGCACTGCTGACATCTAGTGGTATTTGATGCATCTGAGTGAGACGAGAGAGTAGCCCCTTCGATCTTTATTTCTGATGATATAAATTATTTAAATGTTGGGATGGGATGGCAATCTTATAAAGAATTATTCACTACAGGAACCCCTTCCCTAAGAACAGATAATAATTTCTTAAAGGGATTCATTATTTAACAAATCATTTTTTATAATTAAGTCATGGCCTGTCATTCATCTGCATAAAGTTTATTGACAGAGTCAGTACTTTGAAATCTGAGCTGTTCTCATCAGACATGCAGACCCCACAGTATGTTTTGATTTGCAGACCAGACGACTATGACTGCTAAAACCAAGTTTCAGAGAATAGGATTATTACAAATTCAGAATTAGCTTTCTGCAAATATTCTGCAGCTTCTACTTCTTACTCGCTGTTTAGCAAATACTCCATATGCTAGAATATTTACAGAAAAAGATGGCAACACGGTGAAAACATATTTAACATGTCTGTCTTTGCTAGCAGCATTCAGTGACCACTGTATGAAACAAACCAATGACAATTTATTTATATTTATATAGCTATCTGCTTATGTCAGTTACATATGGAACAGCAGGAATGTTTGTTAAAAAATAAAAACAAAACAACACAATAAAATAACTTTAACCAAGATTCTCTCTTCAGCTACCACAAGGCTTCTCACCTATCCTTACAAACACAGAACGATTCATTCCTAGAGTGCGGCCCCATTTTCTTCACAGTATCAAATTTAGCTCTATCTTGATTGCAATACACAAGAAAAAACAGAATCTGGAGCTTAGCAAGGATCAGCATAGCTCTAGCTTGGTAAGCCTTTGATTAGGCAGGCTTATATTGAGAATAAATGTAATATTAAAATACCACATGGTACTAGGGCTTTTATAATGACTTGCAGGGAGGTACAAAGCAAGCGTGAATCAAAAAACAAATTGACCCAACAAACACAGATGTATTCATCCAAATTTGTTTTCCCAAATGGCTTTGGGAAGTATTTGAGAAGCCTATTCTGAAGAACAGTGTTATGGTTAAGTATATGTGACAAAATTTGTGCTACCAATGCCATAGCATATGCTGGTCTTAAAAGAATTAAAACAAGCCTGGTGTTTATCTCAACCTTTCCCCAGAGCTTGAGTAAAAGCTGTTCTTAGATCTGAAAATTATGTTCGATGATGTTTCCTTTTATGTCTCTCCACTTTCTTACTGGATCAGAAACAAGAAGTTCTTACAGTATTTTTTTAATCTGAGTGGAATTCAGAAGTACCAAGTTTCAAGAGAGACTTGTTCCCCCTAGCAAATTACAGCCCTGTTCACATGGAAACTAGGCACCTTCTAGAAACGCACACAAACTTTGGTTGCTTATGTGATCCTGGCCTTTTGATGGCTGACTTTCTCTGGATCTCATGGATATGCTACAACATAAAGAACCAGAACTAATTACTGTATCACAAATTTAAAATACTTGCACGGCCAGTGGTTTTTACTGTGTTCAACTGCTCTGAGGAATAATGAAGCAAGTACGCTGCAGAGACAATATCCTCATTTCTGCAATATCTAGGTCTGAGTTAGGTGCCCTTTCCTATGGAAGCATCGTTCTATCAACTGGATAAGAATGTGTTTTCATTAACACCTGTGTCCATCACTGCCAGCTGTATAACACAACACAGAATTACTCGACATACAGCAGAATCTCTCTGGGTCAATTCTCTTGGCAGGGTGTTACCAGGACCTTAGTCATCAGCATTATTATGTGGTCAGTAGTGGTTTGAAAAGTCTACTAGAATGGCTTTAAAAAGCACATGAAGAACATGGGAACAGATGCAGTTACCTCTGGGGTTGTGCCATAAGCTATTCTGCTCCATGGAGAATGTTCAGGCTTGTTTGATAGTATCCTGCAGATACTATATTTTGCAGTCACTGAACTCCAACTTTGGCCATCTAAGATCTATGGTATTTGTGCTAGTCCGTAAATCAGGTTTTGTTTCCACATAAAATAAGGCTTACATACCCTAGCCAGCAACTAAACACCACTTTTACTCTCCTGATTCTCTCCCCCATCCCACCGGAGGAGGGGAGTGATTGGGCGGCTGCGTGGTTAGGGTTAAACCACGACACTCAGGTTTTCAAATAAAATCATTCTGAAACAGAAACATCACTAGCTACCAAAGAGATCCCAATCATTAAAAAACCCTTATGACTTCTGCAGCTCATCCTCTGGTTTTCCCTACACAGATCAGAGTCTTTCAATTTGTACATGTGCCTGCAACTCTGTCTCCTACAACACTAAAGAGAGAAGTCACAGCCAGACTCCCTGCATTTGGATCGTTGAAACGTTCTTCCTCTGTTATTAAGAGGGTGGTTTGCTCCCAGTTTCTATTTCTGAATGTACTCCCAAAAGTATCTATCAATTTGAGCTTCACATTGGCAACCTGACATTGAGGTCAGGTTTTCAAAGGTCAGAAAAGATTTATCTGCTTTGATATATGCTCTGTGAAAGACAGTCAACTTCAGCAGAACAGATATTGGTGCAAGCACCATATCCTTCTGTTCACACAAGCCCACAGTCTTTAGAAAATCAAAAGCCCTCATTATTTCATGAAGACAATCTGATGCACAGAAATTCTGTGATCCCTACATCATGTCACTTGTACTCCCCTCTATAATCCTGTTACGTGATGTTTTACAGGAAGCACCGCAGCAGATGCTGAAGAAAAGCTAATGAACCACCTACTGAGTCCTGACAGGTACAATAAATTAATTCGACCAGCTGTCAACTCATCCCAGTTGGTATCTATAGAACTGCAGGTTTCCCTGGCACAGCTCATCAGCGTGGTAAGTTCAAATTAGGCTATGCCTTTAATTCATTACTACCTGCACAGCACTCTAAGTAAAAGTCATATTGGTATTACTATGTCCCTGTTATTTTCTAGTTTACATAATAATACTTAGTAGGCAGGGCCCATACATGCAATTTACTGGTTTTATACTTCAGAATGCAGCTACAACAGGGAGATCAATCTATGCCTAAGCAATAAGGACAGTGGCCAGATCTTCATCCAATAAAACTCCATTGATCAAAATATCAAAATAATTCCACTGATTTCAGTATAGCTACAGTAAGTTACACAGGTCAGGATCTATCCTGGACTGTGTACACAATGCTAAACCATCTTCTGCTGCTAGCATCAAAGAARTGTGGTTGAATGGCCTGAAAACAAGCTGTTGTGGTTTAACCCGGCAGGCAGCCAAACACCACACAGCCGCTTGCTCACTCCCCGCTCCCCTCAGTGGGATGGGGGAGAGAATCGGGGGGAAAAAAAGTAAAATTCGTGGATTGAGATAAAGGCAGTTTAATAAAATGGAAAAGGAAGGGAAAATAATGATAATAATAATAATAATAATAATGACAGAATATACAAAAGTGAGTGATGCACAATGCAATTGCTCACCACCCGCTGAGTGATACCCAAGCAGCGATCGCTACTTCCTCGACCACGCCTCCTATTTATATATTGAGCATGACATCATATGGTATGGAATACCCCGTTGGCCAGTTGGGCTAGCTGTCCCGGCTATGCTCCCTCCCAGCTTCTTGTGCACCTGGCAGAGCATGGGAAGCTGAAAAGTCCTCGACTAGTAGACTACTCAGCAACAACTAAAAACATCAGTGTGTTATCAACATTCTTTCATACTAAATCCAAAACACAGCACTAGGAAGAAAATTAACCCTATCTCAGCCAAAACCAGTATCCATCCCTTATTCTATACCATCTACATCATGCCTAGATTTCACATTTTCCAATGCATTCTAATTAATCACCACCACTTTTCTTATCTTATGAGATATATATATACACACACACAGATATCATTAGTCTATGGGCCATCCCTCTAAAACATCCACTGAGTTCATTTAGACTTTTGGGCTCCATCTGTCATAACAGYCTTTCAGGGCAGGAGAGATGGTGTGTGGTGTTGGATTGTTGCATGCTGAAGCCAGTTCTGGTTCCATCACTGCTGCACTTCGCTCGGTTTCATCGAAGTTCATTCTTCATTAATCTGGGTGATTCTAACTGTAATACCATTGATATGGCCTATAGCAACCACAGAAGTGATGACATACAGTATCATATAGCAGTTAACATCATACAATTCCGTTCATTGGCTATTTTCACCCAAAATCAAATCCCCTTGAGGTACACATYGGACTTCCCCATCCTTTTGCATTACCCACCAAGTGCACCCAGGTCCTTGAGCAAAAGCAATCCCACGAATGGGTTTTCCCTTGCCCCAGGCAGGACTAAGCCAGACTGTCTTCCCCAGCATATTTTTAATGTGCACTACAGGGACTTTATCCCCATCTACAGTACGTAAGGGTTTTGATTGGGCAGGGCCAGCTCAGGTGACAGATCGCCTAGTGTTGACTAACCAGGTGGCTTTTGCTAAATGTGCATCCCAATGCTTGAATGTCCCACCACCCATTGGTCTCAGTGTAGTTTTTAGTAGTCCATTGTATTGTTCGATTTTCCCGGAGGCTGGTGCATGATAGGGGATGCGATATACCCATTCAATGCCATGCTCTTTGGCCCAGGTCTCTATGAGGGTGTTTCAGAAATGAATCCCTTTGTCTGACTCAATTCTTTCTGGGGTGCCGTGTCGCCATAGCACTTGCTTTTCAAGGCCCAGGACAGTGTTCGGGGCGGTGGCATGGGGCACAAGATACGTTTCCAGCCATCCGGTGGTTGCCTYCACCATGGTGAGCACATAGCGCTTGCCTTGGTGGGTTTGTGGGAGCGTGATATAATCAATCTGCCAGGCCTCCCCATATTTATATTTCAACCATGGTCCTCCTTCATACCAAAGAGGCTGTACTCGCTTGGCTTGCTTGATGGCAGCACATGTTTCACATTCATGGATAACCTGTGCAATAGTGTCCATGGTCAAGTCCACCCCTCGATCACGAGCCCATCTATATGTTGCAT
>JAYKAV010000649.1:0-44360 GCA_035582835.1 Phoebastria nigripes
TATCACATCCCCTATCACGCACCGGGCAAATCGAACGATACAATGGACTGCTAAAGACTGCACTGAGAGCAACGGGTGGTGGGACATTCAAGCATTGGGATACACATTCAGCAAAAGCCACCTGGTTAGTCAACACTAGGGGATCTGTCACCCGAGCTGGCCCTGCCCAATCAAAACCCTCAYGTACTGTAGAAGGGGATAAAGTCCCTGTAGTGCACATTAAAAATATGCTGGGGAAGACAGTCTGGGTTAGTCCTGCCTTGGGTAAGGGAAAACCCATTCGTGGGATTGCTTTTGCTCAAGGACCTGGGTGCACTTGGTGGGTAATGCAAAAGGATGGGGAAGTCCGATGTGTATCTCAAGGGGATTTGATTTTGGGTGAAAATAGCCAATGAACTGAATTGTATGATGTTAATTGCTATATAATATGTCATATCAATGGTATTGCAGTGAGAATCACCCAGATTAATGAAGAAGGAACTCTGATGAAAACGAGTAAAGTGCAATGATGATAAAACCGGACGAGCGCAGCGATACTGGAACCAGAACTGGCTTCAGGATGCAACAATTGAACACCACACACCATCTCTCCTGCCCTGAAAGACTGCTATGACAGATGGAGCCCAAAAGTCATGGACTAAATGAACTCAATGGACATTTTAKAGGGATGGCCCATAGACTAAGGGAATTACATCTGTGTATATATCGAAGGGCAGGAAAAATGATGATTAATTGGAATGTATTGGAAAATGTGAGACCTGGGCATGACGTAGATGGTATAGAATAAGGGGCGGATATTGTCCTGGTTCCGGCTGGGACAGAGTTAACTTTCTTCCCAGTAGCTGGGGGTGTGTGTGCTGTGTTTTGGGTTTGGTATAATAGGAGTGCTGATGGCCCATTGATGTTTTGGGTGGTTCTTGCACCAGGCACTTCTCGGCCTCCCATGCCCTGCCATGTGCAGGGGAAGCTGGCGGGGGGAGCATAGCCGGGGCGGTTGACCCAGCTGGCCAATGGGGTATTCCATACCATGTGACATCATGCTCAGTATAAAAACTAAGTGTGTGGGGGGGCTCTGGGTCCCGGGACGGGCTCTCGTATCGGGCAAGCGTTGGTTCGGCGGGTGGTGAGCAATTGCATTGTTCATCGCCTGCTTTGTATGTTGTTGTTGTTGTTATCACTGTTATTATTACTGTTCTACTTTGTTTTATTTCAATTATTAAACTGTTTTTATCTCAACCCACGAGTTTTCCTACTCATGCCCTCCTGATTCTCTCCCCGATCCCACCGGAGCAGGGGGGTGAGCGAGCGGCTGTGTGGTGTTTAGGTGCTGCCAGGGTTAAACCACGACACCTGTGGAGAGTCAGTTTTAGAAAATTCACTTCAGTATGTCATTTCAGAATGTCACAAATTCTTCTTCAACCAAAGCCAATGCATGCAAATTTTCAGAATTCCAAAATGAACAAATATTACCAAATATCAACATAAAGCTTTTTTTTTTTTAATTTTCCAGTAGAACATTTTCTGAAATCTACGCAAATAATTGCAGTTTTATTAAACTTTTTTTCCAATGAAAACATGTTGCGATGAGAAATTTCTGATAATCTTTAATTATACACAGAATTTCAATGAGCAATGCAATGGCACAAAATGTCTTGCTATCCTGACATTTCTGGGGGAAGATGCTGGTGTAGAGGTGAGGAAGTTTACTGCAGAGAAACTAAAATGACTAAAACTTTACAGGAAGCAAAGGAACAGGACTTTGAAAGTAGTAAAGGGAACACAGTTAACGGAGAAAAGTGTGAAAAGTTTATGGAGTGAATCTGAGGGAAAGAGACAATGAGGAAGGACACAGAAGGGGGAAAGAACAAATAATCTGTTGGCACTGGGCAGTAAAGGGTTGGATAAAGTTGTAACTTTGAATGTATTCCAGTATCCCCTTTGAGTTTCAAAGCTCCATCCACTGGATGCCATCCCCAGACAGCGTTTTCTTGGTGAACACAGGCGATGGGGTTGGGTGGAGGAGAAGCACCTTCTGGATCCTAGTGCCTGCAAGCATCACTAGGGTAATGCTGAAGAAAGCTGTGACCTTAGGTCTAGCACAGTTTCTTTATTCCCTCTCACTAAGACAGTGCATTTTGGCTGAGTCTGTGTCTGGAGTCTCTCTTCAAAGCTTTATGACTGTGATAAGACTGTAACACAAAGAACCTGGCTGCAGGGGAATAAATGTTCTTGTTCAATCACAAATATGTTCAGTAATTAACAATGTCAGTGGGAGCAGAGAAAACTATTGGACAAGTAATTGTTTTCTGTTTCAGTATTCTCTTTTTCAGGAGGTCCTCAGTATGAGGTCGTAAAAGTAGTTGTTTCTTTGTCTTTTTCTGAGTACATGTTGTACATTTACACTTGAATTGCTTAAGTGCTTAAAAGAACACAATTACCAAAAATTACTACTCCAATCAAACTGCTATAAACACTCAATGGCCTATTATTTGTGAACATGAACATTTCTCAACATATTCCCTGAGCTTCAAACTTGTTGATAAAAGAGCTTTGTGGTTGCATGCTACAGGCTACCACTAATGCCATATACAGATCAAGTGGCACACTGGTTAGCTAAAGGAATGAAACAATGTTATCCTCATAATCTAAAACTGAGGGAAAAAATCTTTTCTTACAATTATTTGAGAGAAATTGCTGACAATAACGGGAATAAAACAATATTTAACCTTCAACCTGCACTCTCCCGAGCTTAAAATGATTAATCTTTTGGCACTTCTAACCTAAAGCATTATACTCCCTTTAATCAGAAATACGTGGATATGCAGACAAGTATCTTTATCACACCTAGCTCTAACCTTGGTGGCATTTTGTAGATCTCCTCCGGTACCTAATTCCTGAGTAGACTAGTGTTTAACACATTTTAGAAACAGATTATTTTCTACAGGTGTTTACAATAGGTGGCATTAATCTCTAATGTCGGTAAAAACCACACAGCTTCCTTATGAGGAGTGTCTTATTACAGAAAGTCAAATGTTCAAACTACTCTGAGCTTTCTACATGCCAAATCAGTAACAGTATCAATACTGCTGTATCACAACCCTGTTAAGTTCCACATAGATGCTCATCTTCCAGCAAAAATATCTTTGTTTAATTACAGTTTTGCAGTGGAAGAATACTGAAGCTCCTAAAAGCTGCAATATCCATTATGAAGGAACTGAACTCACCCTTTGATCAGGAGTATGAATTTCCCTTCCAATTTCTTCATGATGAATATATAAACTGAATGAAGTATAGCACTAACCTGATCTACCCCCCATCTTCATCCCAGGCTGCTATTCCTTGGAGATTCTCAGTCATGGTGAATTGTGTTTTGGATTTTTCGTTTGGTTTGCAGTATAAGGAAATGACCCTGAGGTTGCAGACTCTGAGACTTTTATGTGCTTGTTTACAGAATAAAGACTTACACTGCAATCTCAGGAGGTTAAAGGTAAATTTATTAATGTATTCATTCATTAACCCATTCATTCATTAACTCACTTGCTCTGTTCCTTAGAAACTGCAAGTACAGTATTGTGTCTCCTACTGATGAATACGTTTCTAACAGGTAATATTTGCATCTCTGACACAGTAAATAAAATGTGTCAAGAAACTACTTGAAGAAATTCATTTTGCAAAGAGAGAAATCTTCATTGTGCAGCAAAAGCAAACAAATGGCTTCACGAATAAAGATTAACTAAATATGGGATATTAGGTTTCGGACTATGGATAGTGTTTAGTTTTAACAAACTAAGGACATAAGAATGCCTCTCCCTTCCCTCTGCTGTAACACCAAATATGTCCAATTAAATTTAACATGAGTGATTGAGTTCGTCCTATTCCTCTGTGGAGTTTGCACACTTCTTGGTTAAATAATGAAGAAATAGCTACTAAACAGAATTTGGAGAAGAAAAGATTTCAAGGAACAAAAAATACATTCTGTACTAGAGCAAAAATCTATTTTAACACTTTTCTGCAGTACGTTCCTGTTATTTGGTGGCCAATTCAGAACTGCTTGCAAGTAAAACCATCTGATTTTCACCTAAAAGAAAACTCTGATGAAATTTCAAAAGTTTCAATAACTGCAGGTAGACAAAGATTACTTTTTATGCCCAATCATCTGAAATGTCAGATCTGCATGTTTTAATCAGACAAAGGCTATCTCACAAAAATGTCAAGAAAATGTGAAAGTAATAAATCTGAAATATCGATGACATTTCTTTTAGAAGTATTTGACATTTCTTTTAGAAGTATTTGATATTTACAAGGTATCAAAGAAAAAGCATCAGGAACCTTCATGCTTGCTCTCTGTATGGTGGACTTCATGGTAAATTGTAGCAAACTAGTAAATTTTACTAACAGCTGAAATAATTTTAAGCATGGTAATTTAGATCACTAGGAATCAACTATCAGCCAAATACAACGCATTTTGTTTTATATCCCATTACAATCAACTTTAATTAGTAATTTTTTGTAGGCACCCAGTGACCCAATCATATTTCAAATGGTAAAAACATTCATTTTGCGTTTAATCCACAATATTCCTTCCACAATCCCTGAAATAAAAACCTTATGCTGAAATTTATGAAATGGCAGGAGGAAAAAATGCCGTAACTGTGGGTTTTACTTTAGGTAATAACCACACAGGCTTTTAAGTCCTTGCTTACGTAAAGCCTGACCTTTTCACTTGATATAAAAGTCATTTTTATTGAAACTTGGATCCACACCTTCAGCCATTATTGTTACCTGCATCTTTTCAAGTGGCCTTTTCAGTGATGCCTTTTATGGCCATATGCCTGCATCTTCTTGGCTGTATGCCCTAGGTACCAGCATATTTTATATAACTTAAATGGAAAAATCATTGAAGAATAACACAACCATGTTTTAAATTACTCTTTTAATTTAATCCTTGAGTTGCTCCACTGATAGCATGTTGAATATGTGATCTGACACTGTTTAATAGATACTGGCACCACACTTTCAAATCCAATTCAGATTGATTGTTTAACTGGGCATGGTAGGAACCTTGAGCCAGAACAGTCAGCTCTCTGTCTCCCTTAAGGTCTTCTTCCACTTGAAATTTGTGCATCCTTCAGAGTGCATGAGAAAAGGATGGTTACACCTCTGACAAGGCTGCCAATATAACAGTCTTGGGTGGCTATCAGCAGCACACAGAACAAAGCAGCTATGAAGAAGGTCAAGCACACAGGAACTATTAGAGCTCTAAGAACCAGCCACGGCAGTGGGTAGAAGAGGCACCTTTCCTTCCTCCTCCCTGGAGTTTTGTCCCAAGTGCAGCTCAGAGAGTGTAGGGGACTCAGCTTGCAAAGTTGCTATCTGGATTAAGAACAGGTTTTGAGGGTTGCCTCGAGGTGGTCTTTCAAGACAGCACAAATAGCAATAGGACCTTAAGAAGGCAAATTAGTTGCAGACAATAAGGATGGGTAATTGAGGCATTTTGAAATCTTTAGATGTAAACATATATTTTAGAAATAAGTAGACCAAGTGAGTCATAGAAGTCCATTCGGTTATAAATACCGTTCTTCTACTTTTTTGCTCAGATTTCTTCAAACTGATTTTTACCTCACTTTCAGAGCCCTAGCTACATTTAAACATTTGCTGTCTTACTTTTCATTTACATAGCTACCTTCTATGAAGTATGCTGACTGGTACAAAAATTATGAGCTGTTCAATAATACAGATAAATTCTTCTTCATAGTTAAATGCTGCTGAAAAACATACACTAAGGACACACTCAGTTCGCCACCTCTGCAATGTTCCTAAACTGCTTCAGATGCCTACTGCCAATGAAGCAGCATGCTGATGCAAACCTCATTTCTCTGTTCTGGACTATAGTGTGAGCTACTCAGGACAGGCATCCAGAATCACACAGATTGAGAGTGACAGGCATGCAGATCTGAACACACAACCACCAACCTCATGTATGGATATGTTACTGCCCTTCGACAGAAGCTGCAAGTGCAGTCAGAATGCTGTGTTATCCTATACAGACAAGAGATAGGCAATGCCTCAGTTGTTGGAAGGTTAAATAAACACAGTAACATTTAGCCACTTCTCACAGCCTGTTTTGTCTTTGATATAAAAGCCAAATCAAGAGGACAGGTTTTTTAATAGAGATTTCTGGTACATTCCTCCTCCAGTGGTGCAAAAGAACACTGGTTTTGTGAGTTGTTGATGCACGTTGCATTTCAAATCTACTCCACTATTTCAGTTTCCAACTCTAATTTAATTGCTCAACTCTTTAACAGCTTAAACAAAATTCATTCTTTGAAAGGTGAAACTGGTACTTGAAAATACTGATGTATGCATAGAGGCATATGAAAGGAAGAGGTCAAGGGCTGTTTTTAGGTCTCAAAAACTCTGATTTGAGCAAGAGCACTTACTTTTTATACCTGCATATACCTAGAATAGCTTCACAATTATGTGTATACAACAGTATACCCAAACAGAAAATCTCCAAATCAACAAGTGCACAATAACAACCTTGTTGCTATACAAAGTATGACCATTTATTAGCTTATTTATTTATTAGCTTAAGCTTACTCCTTTTCATTTCAATACTCAATCTTGAATCACCTTGTCCTTCAAATAACTTACAACATTCAAAAATGTAAACAAATGCTGTGATTCCTTTTACAGGATCACATTCTGAGCAGATACATTTGTGAGACTAGATATCCGTGAATATTTTCTTTGAGCATAGTATTAAAGCTCTGGTATATGTCAATGATGTATTCATGGGACAACTGCAAATAGCAGATGCAAGAAGAAGGCAGTCTTAAGATCCTTTATGTGGCAAAGGCAAGACTCTTCTACTGAGGAAAAGGCTATTAAGACCACTGGTGTTTCAGGAATCATTTGTTATCCTATTTTTCCATGTGATGGATTTTCATATCATTAATACTACATTTTCTTTACATGCTCCACATCTGATAATTTCACCTGTTAAAACTCACTCACTCTCATGAGTATTTCACAGGCCAGATCTATTTTTTGGTGTTATTACCAAGCATAATTTCTAGGAATGATATGTTCAAACTTCACAAGGCTCAGCAATCAAGCACATGGCCTTAGTCCTTAGTCCTTTACTATGTATGTTCTGTATGAACCTTTTTACACCTTTAAGAGTTCTATTGATCTGAACTTACTTTTTGAGATTTCTCAGTCTTCTCTGTGATGAATGTAATGGGAGTTACACACTGCTTTATTTAGATTTTTCTTTAACCCTAAGTATCGTAGCATCTGAGGATTTTTTTTAGTATAGTACCTACAAAATACAAATTCCTACATGTAAAATATATAATATTAAGTGGAGTCTTAAAACAGTTGCACACTAAATGGATGTGAATTATTGAAAAATGTTATGGAGTGATTCCTGATTTGACACAATTTTTGCTCAAATTCTTCAGGAAGCAAGCATTTTCCTGCAGGAATCTGAAGGCTTAGTAGCAGCTTCTCAAGGTCAGTTTTGCTATGGAATTAAATTCACTAGTATACACTCTGATATGAAACCAATTTTATTTCACTATTAAATCATTTTTGCCACTGAATGAATTAAATACTTACATATAATCAATCCATTACTAGAAACTGGAAAGGATAGGAAACAGTTTGTGGTTTTGGTACCGTGACAGAGCAAATACTCTAGATTATGGGTTAAATGCATCAATTGGATATGTAAACAATCAGCAGGAAGCACTGCTAGCACCAGTAATATCATTATATTAAAAAACACTGCAGAAATACAGGGGCCAACTGTTAAAATCAGAGGCATTTCTGCAGGCTGTCTGCAAGTGAAATTGGTAGGAAACTCCATTGTTTCAAAGGCTTTAAAACCAGGCTTTCAGTTTAGAGACTTGCTGCTGCTGCGTAAGACCTGATACTATTTTTACTTTCCTCAGTGAAAGCATAGGTTCTGGAGCACAAATCTGTGGATAAGAGGAGGAAAAAAAATTTCAAGGGCAGAGAATCATGGAGGACACCAAGCCTTCCAGGTACCATCCAAGAAGTGGGGAAGACAGAAGTGAGTATCAGAAAGCAGGTGTATGTTCTGCTGACGAAGAGGGAAAATTAGAACTCAGCTCCAGAGTTCTGCTCCCATCCCTGCCAATAGCTTAGTCTATGATATCTTGGACATCTCTTGCCCACCTGCAAAATGGCCAGACACTAAATCTCACTGAGATGTGTATCTTTTTAACTACACTTATAATTTCCATGTTGATTGAAATTAATGTTTCCAAGATACTTGGAGGACTTTAGATTGAAGGGATTATTCATGAGCAGAATTATTGCTAGTAGCGATTTCGTTGTAAATAATTTAAAAAAAAAATCCAAGTGGCAGGAATTTTAGTAAACATTTCAAAGAATCACAGAATGGATGAGGTTGAAGACCTTCAGAGATTGTCTAGTCCCACCCCACTGCTCAAAGCAGGGTCAACTAGAGCAGGCTGCCCAGGGTCATGTCCAGGTGGGTTTTGAATATCTCCAAGGATAGCAATTCCACAACCTCTTTGGGCAACCCTTTCCACTGTTTGACTGCCCTCACAATAAATAATGTTCTTCTTATGTTTAAGGGGATTTTCCTATACTTCAGTTTGTGCCCATTGCTTCTCGTCCTTTCCCTGGATGCCACTGAAAAAAGCCTGGCTCCATCTTCTTTACTTCCCCCATCAGGTATTTACACCCATTGATGAGATTTCCCCAAGCCCTCTTCTCCTGGCTGAACAGTCCCAGCTCTCTCAGCCTCTCCTCATGGGAGAGATGCTCCAATCCCTTAATTATCTTAGCGGTCCTTTGCTGGACTCACTCCAGTATGCTCATGTCTTTTTTCTACTAGGGAGCCCCGAACTGGTCACAGCACTCTAGGTGCTTTAAACTTAAGACTGTCTAACCCTTCAGGACAACACTCAAAAAACAAAGCTAAAATATATAACTAATTCCATTCATTGAGAAAGGGAAAGATTATGAGGCCAGCTCTGAGAAGAACTTCGCATTAGAGCTCCGCTATACTCATTTTCCACTAGTGAATATGTATAAGAACTGGCACTGAGGTTCAGGAAATTCTGGTTCTAATCCTGAATCTCTTTTTATTTTCTTTTATATGATATTTTTCCATTAGTTCAAATCTGGTTCCTTTTTTAAAGGAACTGTGTTCATAACAAAAGCAGCAGCCAATGACCGAATTCCTTTACAAACCACTTTACTTTTGACTTTACAGCCAAACCATTAAATAAGTCATATAAATTCTCAACCTGGGAACAAACTGTCATTCTTCAGAAAGTTCATCTGTTTGTGTTTGGCTAACCGCATGGAAAATAAAAGTTTTGTAATTTATTGATGTTTTTTTCTCTCCCTCCATTAGCACGCAGGTTGGTAACCCCTAACAAGAATTATATGCCTGGCATTTCTATTTGAGTGACATTTTCAGTGATTGCACTGAAATTACATCCCAGAACATTTAATGATTATCACTTTACAGAAACCTCATAGTGACAGCATACTTCTCATTACTGAGGAACACGAGTCTTTGTTCTTTTTAGCATCTACAAAATATGCAGGTCTGTGTTTTTCCTGCAGCTTTGTTTATACAACTATGTTTGACATTAAAACCCAGCAAAGCCTCCTACTTATATGATGAAAGTAGTACTAGGTTATGAAGTCTGGGTGGAGTACCTCACTAAGGACATTATGAATTGAGGAGATGGGCTCTGTGCCAGTTATGACTATGGCAGCACAGAGGAAGAGAATATTCATCCTGGTTTTTCTAATGATTTATGTAACATCCTTCTCATCCCATCTCCATAGGAGATGAGGTTTGAATCACAGACAGCTGGTATGAAACAAAATTATTTTCAAATAGTTCCATTCTACACAGTGGTATTGACCTATGTTGATGGTGCCAGGGTGTGATGAGTGGCTTAGAGACATTGCTTATCCCTTATACCTTCAGGTGCATCAAACATTTCTTGGCCACTGCTAACACTTTGTGCCCTTGAATATAGTAAGTCTGTAATTTTGTGAGAACAAAAGCTCTTCCCAACAGTTCTGCAGTACAGAGTCAACAGGAGTTAAGTTCTAAAACATGGCAATAACACATAATTAAAGCTGAGACCAGCCTGGAAAAAAAAACATGTTTTTCCATGAGCAGTGGAACTAATAAAGCTTGATTTTCTAAGAATTTGTTTCACCTTGCCTCTATAATCCTTCCTGACATTCTCTATGATACTCCATTGGCCAAGAGACCGAAAGGCTATGGCTGGGCTGGAGATAAACTTACGCTGATGGGGTGGCTTCTACACGAGTTGGCTTGAATAGCCAGCAAGCATATGCTGATGGTCTAACGGGCTTTTGCCAAATGGAACGCAATGTTAACTAAATTCTGCACAATTTTCCTACCACATGAGGAGGAATGCTAATTAGGGTCTCTCTTTTCCATTCATTTGACAATTTTCATAAAAATTGCATGCTTCTATTATCTTTGGGAATTCTACCCTCTTTTAATTATGATTTATACTGGGCAACAGGATAATACAATACTGGAAGGAATGGGGCCTATAGATTGTGAGATCAGTTAGCCTCACTTCCTTAGTAAACCAAGAGCAATTTCACATATCAAAATCTCCAATGATTATTTTGTAATTTTAGGGCAATTTTAATTTTATTTTTCTGGTAAGTCTGTAACAGTGTTTCTGTTCCCTCTGAGCATGCAGTTCTCTTTTATGGGTTGCCACCTGAGCAAACAGGGCATAGACTTTTAAAAAGCTTGTGGACTACAAATTATTGCCTCACTTGGATAAAAATAGACCTGTTTGGTCATTTGCCTAGAAACCAGGAGGCATAAGTTAAACTCTCATCTCATCCTAGGGAAATTCAATCCCAAATCTCTTCTTTCTTATGGCATAGAGTAATCTGGGCTAGAACTATTCTCTACCCCTCTTGTTTCCATTCTGGCTATGAATGCAAGAGTTACAGGCAGAGAAAAAAGATAACCAGGACAGAATGTGACTATAGCTTACTGTTTAGGGAACTTTGTTGGGAAAGAATGAGGTTTGCTTGCTCCTTGCCCAAATTTTCTGTTCATTCTACAGTGGCTCCTTAATGTAAAATACATGAAGAGATCTGGTGGGCAGGAAACACAGTATTTTAGAATAGCAACATAAAGGAATGTGCAAGACAGCCTGGATCTGAATTCAGATGTGAAAAGTGATTTGCTGCTTAACTGGCAGGGTGGTTCAGTCTTCTACAGTAGTTAAGGAAGAACATGAGAAACAAAGGATTTGGATGACTGATCAGGAACTGTCCTCAAGCTCTGTCTAGCTTGCTCTAYTGGTGACAAATTCACAAAGAAATGTCAGAGAGACAAGCCAATATTTCTGTTTGGACAAAAGGCAAAAGGAAAGGTTTGGAGATGTAGATTCGTGGGTAATCACCACAGAGAAGATAGATAGAGTTGTCGATTCAGATGAGATTTAGATGAGATGCAGAATAAGATGTGGAGGGAGAACACAAGAGGATCAAGAGTCAACCAGTGCAGAGAAAGAAGAGAGGACATGCTGTAGTATGTCAGGAGAATTATGGAAGACAGAGATAAAAGGAAAACTCGTGTCTCCTGTTGTGTGTGTGTCTGTACACGTGTGCACACAGAAGGGAGGGGAGGCTGAGGAAGAAGAGAAGACAGTTGTAGGGGAAAAGTTACAAACCAACTTGCCTTTTGCAATTTTTTTAGAGACAAATCAATTACTCAGCAATTTAATTGATATTTCACAAGCTGCGTATTAAGTAGTGAAAGTTTGCGTAGGAGAGCTTGTGGAGTCACCATCGTTGGAGACTGAAGTTAGCCACTATCTGCGTTTGTCGAATTAGACATGCAGAAGCATATATTTGTTTAACTTTCCATTCAAAAGAAATGTTCTAAAAATAGTCTTGAAGAACAAACCAATGGTATTTGCCTGAACACAAGAAAGCCAAAAAAGCTAGCTGTTTAAGTTAGGAAAGTGGAAAACCAAATACAACATGTTTGCTTAGAACTCCATGAAATGCTGTGAACATTTGGAGCTACTTAGTATGTAGTAAACAAATCTGCAAGGTTTACGGTTAGGAACCACGGTATCCACATATTCTCCTGCATGTGTTAATTACACTGAGCTAGATGTGGCAGGTAAATCTTATTGCCAAGACTAAAAAGACCAGTTAAGTACAAGATACTGAAGTTTTACTTCTTATTGGGAGCACTGCTAGTGAAGAATTCGAAAAGCAGAGGTAACTGTGTAGGACATTGTGGTGGTTTAACCCCCACTGGCAACTAAGCCCCATACAGCCACTCACTCACTCCCCGCGGTGGGATGGGGGAAAGAATCGGAAGGGTAAAAGTGAGAAAACCAGTGGGTTTAGATAAAGACAGTTTAATAGGTAAAGCAAAAGGCATGGACGCAAGCAAAGCAAAACAAGGAATTCATTCACTACTTCCATTCAGCAGGGAGGTGTTCAGCCATCTCCAGGAAAGCAGGGCTCCATCACACGTAATGGTTACTGGGGAAGACAAACGCCATCACTCCGAATGTCCCCCCGTTCCTTCTTCTTCCCCCAGCTTTATGTGCTGAGCATGACATCATATGGTATGGAATATCCCTTTGGTCAGTTGGGGTCAGCTGTCCCAGCCGTGTCCCCTCCCACCTTCTTGTGCACCCCCAGCCTACTCGCTGGTGGGGTGGGGTGAGGAGCAGCAAAGGCCTTGACTCTGTGTAAGCACTGCTCAGCAGTAACTAAAACATCCCTGTGTTATCAACACTGTTTCCAGCACAAATCCAAAACATAGCCCCATACCAGGTACTATGAAGAAAATTAACTCTATCCCAGCCAAAACCAGCACAGACATGCACAAAGGAGTCATTAAACTCAGGAAATGCTGCACACAGAAAGAGACAATGCGTCTGTATGGAAGCATATTGTAAGAAATGCACTAAAAATGGAAAACAAAAGCAGTAGAAAGACCCAGCAGGGTCACCTAAATTTCATGGAACCTATTAAGGTCAAGTAGAACAGCTTAGAACCACAGAATCAAAGAATAATTCAGGTTGGAGGGGAGCTTGGGGGATCTCTAATCCATCCTCTGCTGAAAGCAGTCACCTATGAGACCAGACCAGGTTGCTCTGGGCTTGTCCATTCATAGCTTGAAAATCTCCAAGGATGGATACTGCACAGCCTCTCTGGGGCAACATGTTCCACTGCTTGACTGTCCTTAGGGTGAACAAATGCTACCCTATATTCAGTTAGAACCTCTCTTGTTTCAATATATGCCTGTCATCTTTTGTCCTCCTACCACGCACTGCAGCAAGAGCCTGCCCTCATCTTCTCAATAACTTCCCTGCAGGTACTGGAAGACTGCAGCAGGAAAATGCAGGCCCATATTTTCCTTTCTGTTTATAGCTCTACTGTCCTATTGTCACTCTCTGGTTGTAATCCAAAACTTTTACTCTCTTGGAGCACTTATCTGAATTTTAGGCTGACCTTCTGATGCAGTAACTGCATATTCATTCTGTGATGCCTGTGGCCCTTTCTCCCTCTTAGAAGCAAATGAAAACAGTGTAAAACAAAAACTGCAGTTCCTTCAGTCACATTGGCTAAGTACCAACAATCAAGAAAAAAGAAAAATGCACTTGGCCGACATAAAAAAGGGTATGTCAGCAGCAACTTAATATGAACATGTACATTTCTACAAAGGGAAACAAAATTCAAATAGACAATGAAAATGAACCCTTGTGAGCTACTGCTGTTTCTTTGTAGCAGTCTCAACTTGAAACAATAATTTTGATTAATTTTTCTGGAATGAGTTATATAAAATAAAAGAAATCTCATCAGCTCCCATAGAACTGTCAACTGCGACAGTGAACAGATCTAAAAAACCACTGAAATATTAAAAATAGATATGTGTGAGATAATTACCAAGTCATATTTTGACACTTAACTATTAGCCTTGTTACACTGTGCATTTTGATCATCCCTCTCTTCATATCTTGTGTGTCTGGATGCAATAGGAAACCTACTTTGCTGCAAATAAACTAGGTGCTCTCAGGGAGGTAAGGTACCAGGAGTTCAACAAAGAATGCGAACCAGCCTGTGGGCTCTCATACTCTCAGGAGAAATGACTGATAATGAAACAGTCTTGAAATTAGAGATTTCATTACAGGCTCAGAAAAGGACTTTACATTTTGACTGGTATAAAATTATCATCCTTCCTTAGCCAGTTTGGGATGAACACTCCAAAAATTACACAAGAACAAGCAGGAACAAAAAAATGCCAACTCACTGCTAAAATAAAACCTATTCAAACTTTGTGTGCGAAAGAAATTGTTCAAGAACATTTCATACTTATGGAAAAAGTACTTCTTGAAATTGGCAAGAGTAGAAAGAGCTTAGCTGGATGCAGCTGCCTATTGTTTCAGATGAAAAAGATTAGTATAGGTGGGAATTCATTTTTCATTGTCATTTTCATAAGATCTGCATGTTCCCAGGTCTAGTCCATTCCTTTTAACGCCACTGTCCCCTTCCCCGCAGACAGAGATATTCTGCTGGTGCCCATTTAAACCTACAGCTGCAGAATAAGAGACAATTTACTGGGTAGCATTAGCATTTCACTAAACTGACCTGCATTGGAAGAATGGAGCCTATTAGAGAAAGATTGTTTGTTAAATAAGATCACTAGACATCAAATGTTTAGGTTTAAAACTGTTGAAGTGAATGCATTTATATCAATAACTAATTATCAGTTCATTGTTCTTAGTCCCTAAGATCCTAAGGCTCAAGATACCTACCCATGGCCCTGGGAGCACATACACTCTTCTCTTTACTACGGCAAGAGACTGAAGCTACTTCCTCAAGGAGGGATACAATAAAGTTTCATGTGTAGAGAAAAGGCAGCATCTTGCCTTGACTTAGCGACAGAAAATACAATAAGGTTTTGAGATTCTTATATGCTTTCCCACTTTTTTTTTTTTTTTGGCTTGTGTTTATGTGATATAAGCCTCACAAATTTTGCTGATGATGGATTCTTTTACTTGTAAGAGGAGTGCAATGCACTTTTTTTCATGCAACATGCGTATATAAGTAGCTTGTGAATACTTGAGAAAAACTAAAGAAGTTGCACTCTGACTCAGAACATATTCTAGATCACAGGAAATGTAACATCTTTATTTTAAATAAACCCATGCTGTTTATGTGGAAACAGTCTAGAAATGGACTCAGAAAGATTCTAATATGGTAATGCAGCAGGGCTCCAGTAGTACCTTCAGTTATTAAACTGATTTGAAGATAAAAATAATAATCTCCCTCTTTTTGTGTATAAACAGCTGAAATGAAAACCCAAATGCAAATTCTTAGTGTTTCCCCATTGTCTTAATAAATAAACCATTAAGATCCCAGAGCTAATTCGAATGAAACAGGAAACTCTCCTGAAGCTAAAATATGCAAGATTAGAATCTCACTTGAAAAAAAAAGTCATCTAAATCTGATTTAGTCTCTCCTGATTTGAAAGACACTCTGTTCAATGCAATGGAAAGATAATCTGTGGCACCTTGCACACTCACACAGCATTCCCTATCTAACAATTCAAAATATTCTGTACAAAGTGGGTATCTTGGTGCTGGTTGACTCCTCCCTCCACCTGACTGCTGAGCTGGGTCCCAGTGCACTGGACATTTGTGTTCTTCATGTCTGTCTGTCCTGAACTGATACAGTTTTGCTTGCCCTGTGACATAGTCCCTGCATATGGGCTGCTGGTGGGGCTTTGACAAAATGGAGCCCTCCAGCTGTATGTTCCTGGGAACACTGTTGACCTCCAAGGCATCCCAACAGACCCTCTCTTTGGACAGATCAACATGCAAAACCATTTCAGCTTCACACAGGGAGTCTAAACACATCTTCTGTACTCAGATGGCATGAAAGTAACAGAACTAGAAGAAAATATCAGACCCTTTAATATAATTCACAACTTTTTGTCCCAGGGCTGTTTCATCTTAGCTAGCTGTGGGGTTTGTCCCACAGCTAAACAAGCTCAAACTTAATGTAAAACATTCCTTTTACTCCTTGTAGGTCCTTGGGATTCCTCTCTTGACACATCTACCTGCTCTATTTTTGAATGCCAGTATCTACATATTTGTTCTTTCCATTCTCTGGTTGCATTTGTCTACTCTACATTTTCTGAAAAGACTCTAGAAGAACTTGTAGCATCAGCTGGTATAATTTTTCAGGTGCTTCCCCTTACTCAGGTAAATACGGAAATACTTATATAAATAAGCTGAGACATTGTACATCCCTTATAGTAAACAGCTGATTTCAACTCCACTGAGGTAATTCCAATACAAAATAATAGTCAGAACAACTTAAAATTTCCCCTGCCAAATTTCACAATAGCTTAATAATTTCTCTCACACTTCATGAACTGTACAGAAATTATTGTTATTTCCATTTTCTATGAGGGCACAGTGAGTGAAATACATTGAATACAGTTGAAAATAAATCTTGGAAGGTTATTTCACCATCAAAGCTTGTATGGCAAATATTGTATGTTGCTTCCTGCATAAAAAACCAGAAAGATTAAGTAAAAACATAATCTTTCCTTTAAAAAATATTTGCTTTACTACCTTTTTTTCAGTCTATTTTTAAGATGATGTATAGTTAGATGATTTTTAAGGATTAAAAAGAACTAATGCAAACTATTTTTGCATCACATAATATTCTTAAACAAGCTACTGATAAAAATAATTTGTATAACATTTCATTTTTACATGCTATTTTTCAAATTTCAGATTCAGATGCATTCCTATGGCTAATGCCTTACAAGCTAAGAAGGATCAAGCAGAAAATCACAAATTAGGATGGAGTTTGGAAGAACTTCTAGAAGTAATAAGTGTCAATAGAAGTATTCTTGGAAGCCAAGAACGGGGAGACTGATTCTTCCATAAAAACCTCGTGAAAGAAGTAAACCTGAATATCACAAAACTCAGATTATAAATTCAAGCCTTCACTGCCTGTCCCAGCCAGATCAAGTATTAACTTATCCCTCAAATGTTTTTTATACTGAGGAAGGAAAGAGGAAAACCAAAGTTTACGTTGACCTAAATGCATTCGATAAAAATAGGCACAGAACAATAACCTTGACACATGATACCACAAAAGAGGAGGAGAGTGGAGCCACAGATTAGGGAGAGGTTGTGTGAGTAACTGCAGCAAGACTGTATAGTCCTCAAGGGTGAGGACAAGCCGCTTACATTCTCTTAAAGGAAGTAAAGGGCCTAGGTGGCCTGACTCCAGGAGAAGAGGGTGAAGCACGAAAAGAAGATTAGTTTAAGCAGATTCAATGCACGAGCTGCTTTTCAGTAGCTGGATTTGTCTATAAGGAAAAGCAGTATTTCTATTTTGAACAATTACTGTACGTATAAAATACAAAATTCCAGATGTCATTTTTGCAGCTAGAGATGAGGTATGGCTGAATTTGAACCTTTAGCAGTTTTATGCTTTGCTGTAACCACATGCCCTAGATAAAAGTAAGCACTACTTAAAACATAAGCTGACTACTGACCACACATACTGTTCTGTTAATGATTTACACATCCAGGAAAAGAAGCCCTCAGATTTATGTACACCACCACTGTAAAGCACATTTACAATAAATTCTGCAGCCATGAGGTAACAAAGAAAGTATTTTCATTTACTGCTGTGACTCTACAAAAGCACTGAAACCCTGCTCAGTCACAAAACGTTTGGCCATCAGCTCTCACCGATCTGAGCTCCTTTAGAGTAAAGCAAGCACCTCTGCTCCGTCACAGGATAATGCAAATCAACAGGGTAAGAACAAGAAGAAACTACCAGGTTGTCTTGGTTATTCTAATGCCCTATTGGCTAAGAAAGACCACGGAGACAAACACACAGCTGAAAGCAAAACAGCGGATCAAATTAAGGAAGCTATGAGGAAAACTAGCAAGAAAATAACTTAGGAAAGACTTCTAGAAAGTAGATGTAGATAAAAGCATACTTGAAACTCAGAACTGAGACTGATTGTGGCATAAAAATGCCATGAAAAAGTGAATCTCAGCAGCAGAGAATTCCGTGCTGTAAATGCAAACCTTCAGCCCTTCCCGCAACAGAAAAGAAGACTGCTGCCTAAAGCATAGGGCTGAAAAATGTTCTGTCAAAAAAGTGGAATGTATTATTATGGGTAATAATTGTTGGGGTTTTTAATTTCCAAAAGATTTTCTGTAAGTTTTATGCTACAATCTGTGACTCAGTCACAAATGCATTGATCCATTCAGCTAAATCTGTTTTTTCTCAAAAAATCACTGAAGACTATTTTAATGCAGAGGAATACTGTTTTAATGCAGGAACTCTTTCAGCTCTGAATCTAGACATTTGCCAAACAGGTGAACATGATACCACATAAAATACCTATGAATGAATGAGCTTGCAATAACGTATTTCAGTTTCATTATCATGACATACCAATTTTCAACCATTTTTGTTTTCTATACAGACAGCTGGCATACAGAAAAGAAGAGCAAAAAACATGGGCAAGCTGCTAAGAGAAAAAAGGTTACTTAAAAATAAAGGAGGCATTATTAGAGACAAAATACTCAAGTCATTGGCTGCCTTATTTTCCTAAAATCCTTGGAAAATCTCTGTCAGTATGCTGTTAACCTTGGTTTTATTTAAACAAGATTATAAATATGACATGAACTAGGACCCACTGATACAGAATATGTAACTGAGCTTCAATTAAAACAACAACCACTTCTTAAATACCAATCAAACAAAGAGCTTTTGTTGGCTGACAAAGCAAATCTCACACACTCCTGAAGAGGAAGAGATATTACTTAGGTTTGGGCCTGGATAATAAATTTCAGTTTCCACTTGTCCAAAAGTTTTGTGGACTTTAGATCCCAAGAGTTGGTTTTGTTCCACTGTATTGCAGGTTGTGCATGATAGAGGAAGAGCTGCAGCAAAGGCAGGGCAACAGAGACTCAGCAGATGGATACAGATACAGCTCAAGCTCCTCCTGCAGCTCTTGCTGTTAGTGCTGCCCAGAAAGAAGAGATCTCCAGTGATGGGCTAGCGAGGCAGCTGGGGCTGCCACAGGAAGAGCCCAAGGAGTCTGGTACCTGAGGGAGGAGAATTGTGCTCTATTATTGTTACACTTTTGCATATAGGACCCAAGGTTTGATCTGCAAACTTTAAGGATACGATAAGAAATTACTTTGGGTCAGGAGCACTCCTAAATAATGAATGTATTTTATAACTGGGAAAAGAGGAGCTATACTGTTGGTATTAATTAGGCATGTTTTCAGCATATGAAAAAAGCCAGTCTTTCTAGCTACAGCAATGGCACACATGCAGAAGCCTAAGCTTAAACACCTAGGGAACTTTCAAAATCAAAATACCAGCATCTGATAGATTTTGCAAATGATGGGTTTATATGCTTTGATTTTGCCTGAGTGCCACAGGCACTAGGCACCTACAGACATCTGGAAATCTCATAGGAGATAGTTCAGAAGATAATTCCTATCTGAAGGTAACATACCCTACTAGACACATACAGTGCTTTGCACTGTAACTTCTATCTACTTCTTCCTGGTACCTTCCACAAGCTTGCAATCATCTCCAACTTGCTGGATCTTATTTTTAATTTCAGTAGCATATTAATTATGAAATCTAGTGAAAATTCTTTATTATCTTGCCTAAAGCCAATTAATTGGTCCCTGGTAACTCTCTGACATTCCAAATCATAATTTAAATAGTTATCCTCTTCTATTCTGCTTGATTATACTGATACCTAATAATGAGATTACCAGGAAAAATATGGATCCTATCTAAAATATTTATAATTAAGATCAGTGTGATGCAAAATCAGGATATCTGATCTTAGATGAAGATGAAGATTTGAAGGAGGAAAAGTTTAATTATGATATTGCTTGGCTGAAATGCACACATCTTTAAAATGTCTTAGAGTTTGTCTAACATCCTTTTTTCCAAGAAAATAACTGTTATTTATTAATAGTACATTTAAACAGTGAATACTATTTTTTTCCTAGTTCTGTATTAAGATTACAGATTGTCCTTCTTGCTCACTCTCTTTCCAGTTAAGCTAAATATTACAACTGCTTCTGACAAAAGAAGTTTTGGCTTTGAAGTACTCTTACACCAGAATAGTGGCTGCACCAAGTGGAGCTCAGACATACTCTAACAGTGACACTGCAAGAAGCCTGAGTTCCCTGTAAGACTACTTACATAACTTGCAAAACTGTCTGCAGTAACTATTGCTGTCAAAATCAGAGTTACTGAGAATAAAAAATGGCAACTCAAGATGAAATAGGAAAAAAAATTTACTAGGAATATATACAGTGAACATGTATATTCAATTTCTTCAGACACAAGATGAAACTCTTTATTAATTACAGAATTATTACTTCCATGACATTGCCAGGATCCACTTTTAATGCCAAACACCAAATTCAGTACTAAAATATTCCATGAATCCTGAAAAAGATCTCCAGCTTGAATGAGAAAATAAAACAAATTCCAAAACAAAAGATTTCGGTGTCTTCATTTTTCCCTTTTATAGTGCAAAGCATTGATTTGATTTATTTTTCATTTTTAGTTCAATATTTTCAGTGTCTGTGAATGCTAGCTCATGATTTTTCCATTGGGAGAAGTAGGATACAGAAATGACACCAGTAGTTGCTAAGCACAGGCAATTAAGTCAACTAAAATTTGTAATTAACGTGTAAAGAATCTGCAATACTGAACTTACTCTGGTTTTAATCAGTCCCTTAAGAATACTATGTGGGGGAAAAAAAAATATTCACATACATTTTTCTTTTGTAAATCACTGCACTTTCTCTAACTGGTTAGACAAAAGCTCATCTGAGCCATTATCTCTATGAATGACCAGTAATAAAAATATGGTAAGCAGTCCTCTAATTTAAATACTGAGTTATTTTACCTGGTATACCAACCCCCTGTACACTTTAATCTCTTCTTTTGCTCTGCATTGTCCACATTCAGACCAGTATATACAGAGAAATCTCATTGAATTTAGCGTTAGCTGAAGATACACATAGTACATCTGACTTCCAGCCAGTAGCTTTCTGCTTCATTGGGCAAAATATAAAAACCCCACAAAACTCAAATTAACAGGTTTTCCATGAAATGGAATGCATGGAAAACTTGCATGATTAAAGAAAAACAAAATCACAGTGCTTGACAGAAGACCCCCTGATCTCACAGCCACTTGTGCCAACTTTAATTGGAATAATTCTAGCATACTAAGTAGGGATACATCTTCAAACAAGAGGAAAAGTGTGATGCAAGATAAGAGAACAATTACTCAGAAATTAGTAAACAAACCATGTGCAGGCTGCACCCATATCAACACATTCAGGGTCATCCTTGAAAGTAAAACTGTAAGAATTTGCTAATTGGAGTGGAATTTCAAGCAACTTTTTAAGCTAACCAAGTCCTTTTCTATTTTATGGTCAAACAATCAACCTCTTTCTCATTCTGATGAACTGTCATTCAGAAAAGTTAACTATGGAGGGATTATTTATGTAAAGGTTTACCAAGTGAACAATAGCTTCAATTCTTTTCTTTCAAGAATGGCAACACTTTGAATATTTGCCATAGCTATCTTGCATTTACTTGACAAGCAAACTGAAAAATTCATGTTAGTTCAAATTATCAGTATTTGGTTTTCCAGATATTGATTTAATGTGAGACTTCCCATTTCTTCATTTGTGTTTACAGATACTTTAAATCACAGCACCTTGACGCTTGTCATACTGTGGTCCATGATCAAATTGTATCTCAAATTCAATTCCATTCTTCTCTAAAGGTACAGCTGTCTTCTGCTGTAGCCCTGTGGCCCTGTAAACACGCTATTGCCATTGCTAGCAATGGGCTGCAGACTGTACTGGCTTTGCAAGTCCACAGGACTGAGGCTTGTCAGGTTTACTTTGAACTTTTCTCAGCCTGCCTGCACCTTTCCGGGGGGCTTGTTTAGGCGTAATAATAATTCTTCTAATTTATTTTACTTTTACTTCTCTTTTTAGTATGGTATAACTGTATTTTTTATATATGGTAGTAACACGTAGTTATTCTGATACGATGAAATATTTAATAATGGCATAATGATACAGTGTAGAGGAATACAAGCGTGGTCTGATAGCAGAAGCCTTGAGAATGAGGACACAGGATGCAGTGCAGAGGAATTCAGGCATGGGTTGATAAGAAAAGGGGGACAAGCTGACACTAGAAATCTAAGGGCTATAAACAACTCACCAATGGCCAGTTAAAGAATGCCTACACTGAGCTAAGCAAAATTAAAGTAATGAAGAACAATATCCAAAATATGTAAAACCCACCAAGTAGAGTAAACTTGGATGTAATGTAAACTGGCAGACCAATGAATAAATAGCAATGTGCAGAATGTTAGCAAACACATAAAAATGGCTTGAACTGTATCTAAAGAAGGGGATGAAGAAACCCTAAACACCAATATCATATTCCTCCTAGCAAAGAAGACCAGGTAACCCCAGCATCAACATTTCACTCCTCTCAGTGAAAGACTTGGAGCACTGATGGTTTGCTGCAATGCTCTCCGTTCCTTTCTGCTTGAGGAAGACTAGCATTGTTGACCTTAGCAGGCAGAGGCAGTGAAAGGATGAGCAGAGAAAAAGCGGTAGATCCTAGGAATCGTGTGCACAACAATTTTCATTGTATTATTATTTTTGAGACTTTTTCTGAAATTGTATTCTTTATTTTCTTTTTCTGTAACAATTAGATCTGGACTAGTAAGAATTCTTTGATTAGAGTCTTCTATTATAATAAAAATAAATTCACAGCTTTACATATAAGAAGTGTTTCCTTTTTGCTCATACCAAAATCTAAAACACATTACCCCTTATCTAGAACTTACTTAAACATTCAAATTTTGTGCTCCTTAATATCTCATGTTCTTTCTCATGGAAAGGATGTTTTGATAGCTGTTTTTCAGACATAATCTCTCTACTTGACTTTCCTAAAATCTGTGTCATCATATTATATACAGAAACAAAAAGACCATGGCAAATACAGCAACATCATATGACTGAGTATCGCAGATACAGGACAGAGATACATAGGTCATCACAAAGAACTTCTAGTTCTCAGTTTTTACCTACCTTTGAAGCATATTTTTTTCCTCATTGTAGGCATGTAAAAAATGGTATATGTACGTGCATAGACAAAGAGGAGGTGAGGGAAATTTGAAAGATTTATGTATGGAGCTTAGTATACAGATTCAGTTCCAAAACCAATCAATGTAATGCTTTCTTATGCACATTCTTCTGCTGGAACTGCTTATATAGTCAATTATTTGTTTTAACATTTGCTTCTAATAGTCTTCATAATGTGTAAACCATGCTTCAGAAACAAGACAGTTGCTGGCCTGGACTACTGACTAATGCGTAGTTTAGTGTGATGTTGCTACAGCAACCAAAAAGATGGAATAGCATGTCATATATCATTTACACATTACTTGGAACGTACAGCTTTCTAAAAGCCATTAACCAAGCAGAGGTGCTGTGATGGAGGAGACAAGGATGTCTTAAAGCATTCTAAAATAGTTTCCATTGTTCTGAAGGTCCAGGGAAGTAAATCAAAGTAATAAGCAGCACAAATAAGAGTTAAGTATTTAAAAATAAGAGAGTCTTCCTTTTTTAACACGTTATCAGTGTTTCTCAGGGTCCAGTTGCCAGAAGAACACATTTCTAGATCATGGACAAACAACCTAGACTTTTTACTTCAGACTTCTAAGAAGTGGCCCACATCATGGCACGCAGAAATCTTGTAAACCCCATGTTGCGCATAGGAAAACAGCTACTGTCTGAATGAAAGCTTAAGAGGTTTTCAAAATGGGGGCTATGACCTTGCTCCAATGGACCTCCTCAGCAAATGCATGTGCTTTCATTAAAAGTAGTCTCGGTCCTCCAATACAAGCTAATTACCTCTCCTACTCCCTGCAGATACACAAACTAATATGAAAACAAAACCAGTATGTGTTTGTGTGGTGGTAGTGGTGGTGATGGACAAATTTAGCAGACAAATTGGGAAAATTCAAATTGGTAAATTTCATGATTTAATGAAGCTATTTATGCATTGAGTTTGCACGTGATCTGGAAAACATGCAGTTTATAATGGCACTGTGAAAAAAAGTACCCATGATTGGGTTAAAATTTTAGATTCACCAACAGGGTGCACATTTTGGATAAGAAAGTGAACAAAACATCTGGGAACGAGTCTGGGGATGTTTTCCAGACCACAGCAGAAAGATTAATGACCTAAGTCTGTCAGGCTAAAATGGAAGCTTACAGAGGGACTGGATAAGGTTTTGATTTAAGAAAAAAAGAAGAAGAAAGAAGAGCAGTAAAACAATCTATAGAGTGGATAGGCCTGCTGCTCATTGTCAAAAAGGGTATAATTCATGGCTTATGTATAAACACAAGAGAGTTTCATAATTATATAAAAAGGGAACATTTTGTACTGCCAGCAAGAGGAGAAATTCTGTAAGCAATGGAAGATGCCCAGTCTTTTTCTACATTTGAAGTACCAGAGGGTTTCTGGCAGTCACATTCAGAAGAGAGACAAGTTTCTGCATATTCAAGGCACTCCCTGAGAACACCAAACAGTGGAACCTCTTGAGTGCCCAATGCTTACTATACTTGCCACAGCATCCTCCTGCACAATGGAGAACATGCTGCAATACATCATTTCAGGGCTGGAGGCAAAGGCAACATGAATCCAGGTGGAGCACAGCACCTTCCTTATTTTATTTAAGATGTTTGTGCAGGTAAGGTCAAGGTTTTGAAAATGCCACCTACTACATGGACATCACTGCCTATATGCCACAAATGGACTGGACACGAGTGTAAGACAAAAGTAAAGACACTATGACTATCACAAATTTGAGGACAGGGACAACTGGAAGAGGAGTGGTGAGGAAGAACTCTTGTTAGAGGTCCTCACTTTGGGGAGAACTACAGAGCCTGTAACTGTGCATGAATTCATCACCATAATGTGATGGAGAAGAATAAAAAGGGCCTTCAAAATACGCTGTAGATACCTCCTCAGAGGGTAGTGGCAAAACTTCTATTCACACAGGTGTTGGTATCCTTTTACCATGGCACACCACTGTTCCAACAAAATCTTCCCTAGCCATCAACTCATCTAGGTTTACAGTTCAGAAACAATGAGATACAATTACCAGCTAAATCCATGCAGCTGGGACACCCCTTCCTCCTTCTGGCAAGGAATATCGACGCTATTGAGCTTATTGGCCTCCACCTAGCCTGGTAGTTGGCCCACATACAAAGAAATCCCCTTCCCTCTGGAAGCATCTGTCTGACAAAATTTAGCCAACCACGAAAAGGAGCAGAGCTCCAGTGAGTCTGTTTCATTATCACCTAATACAGAGGACAAAGATCCCAAGACAGTGCAATAGATCATGGCTCTGGAAGGAGTCCCTAAGGGTGCCACAAAGGATGGAGCACAGTCCTGAATCAGGACAGAAGCTCAATGCCATGTCTAGTCATGCTCTTACAGTGAAATCTCCATTGCAATGCTTGCTAAATGTGCTTTGAGCCACTAAGGAAAACCACGTGTGCTAGCAAGTAGACACATGCAAGGCTGTCAGAGATGCTCTGGCCAAATGGAGGAGGCTGATTAGATCAACAAGCCTTGCCCTGTGCTTTTTCCAAAGAATTATTTCAGATGAAGGCCAGGGACCCTGTCATATCATGCCATCTTTTCTTGTAAGGCATTCCAGGCTGCAGGCGTAATCTCTTCACTCAAACACTATTATCGTACTGCCCGGCAAAGGGAGTCCTGGCTTTGGGTAAGTGCATCATGAGCTGAATTAAAGGCAGGCCTGCAGTGTCCTATAGAAGATAGAGCAGCACCAATTGTATATGCTAGAAATAGCAGAGGAAGAAGGTACAGGGCAGCAGAACTGGGTTACATAACATAAGGACTGGAAAAGGGGAAATATGGATGTCATTCTTGGGTCTCTAGTGAGTGTCAGCTTTTAAGGAAGCTGCTCATTTTTCCTTGACAGAAAAGCAACATGCAAGCAGGAGAAGTCTGGGCAGCAATAAAAAAGACTTATAGAAAAAAAAAGGGGGAAAACCCTGCTGGCACAAGCTATTGGAGGCAAAATCTCATTCAGGTACAGCCAAATGTCCTGTGTGCCCCATTAAACTGCACCTTGGGCAGAGCATTTTCTGAGGTCATACACAAATTAAGTCTGTCTAAGCTTGAGTGTCAAACCCAAGCAAGTCCTCTTGCTTATCATAAAAAGGCTGAAATAAAACGCAGGAGAAAGCCTTTTTTTTTTAATCATGGTGGGTTGACCTTGGAGAGCTGCCAAACACCCACCCAGCCACTCTTACCCCAGTCTTCAACAAGACAGGAGGCAAAAATAAGATGGAAAAACCTTGTAGGTTGAGATAAAGACAGGGGTATTACCTACCAACTGCCATCTCGGGCAAAACAGATTCAACCTGGAGAAAATTAATTTCATTTATTGCCAATTAAATAGAGTTGGATGGTGAGAAGAAACAAAGACAAAATTAAAACACCACCTTTTCCCCACACCCCTTTTTCCCAGGCTCAACTTCACTCCTTCATTCCTGACTCCTCCACTCCCCACCACCAAAGTGGTCCAGGGTGTATTGGGGAGTGGGGGATTATGGTCAGTACACACTAGTTCATCTCTGCCACTCCTTCCTCCTCATGCTTTTCCCCTGTACTACTCCCCTGCTCCAACATGGGTCCTTCCCTTGGGCTGCAGTCTCTCAAGAACTGCTCCAGTGTGGGTCCTCTCCACAGGCTGCAGTCCTTCAGGAAAAAATCTGCTCCTGTGTGGGTCCTCCAAGGCCCACAGTTCCTGTCAGGAGAACCTCCTCCTGTGTGGGCTCCTCCACAGGCTGCAGTTCCTTCAGGTAATACCAACCTGCTTCAGCATGGGGTTCTCCACTGGGTGCAATGTGGGTATCTGCCCCACCGTGGTCTCTTCCATGAGCTGCAAGGGAATACCTGCTGTATGCCTGGAGCACCTCCTCCCTTCTTCTCTGACCCTGGTGCTCACACTGTTGTTTCTCACACTTTTTTCCCTCACTCCTCACACTGCCATGCAACCTTCTACCCTTTCTTAAATATGCTTTCACAGAGGTGCCACCAGCTTTGCTGATGGGCTCAGTTGTGTCCTATGGTGGGTCTGTTGTGGAGCCAGCTGGAACCAGCTGTGTCCAGCACAGGGCAGCCCCTAACCCCTTCTCATAGAGGCCACCCCTGCAGCCCCCCGATGCCAACATGTTGACACCTACATCCAATATGTCCACTAACACAGACTGATGTGAGGGCAGCAAAGTCTGTTCTGGCTGGCTGGCTCAACCTCATTGCTGTCTATAGCTATGAAAATACGGGGATGAGGAGGAAAATGAAAGAAGAAGAGTTTTCAAGGGGTGAAGGGAGTAGATTTAGAGTCTCAAGACTAGGTAAAAGAAAAGGCAAGAACAGTCATGGTGCTGTGAAACTTAAGAAAGATCTTTTCCTCATAGACTGCTGGCTTTGTAACCAAAGTCAGTCTCAGGCTTGGCAACAGCTTAGGTGTGGGCCTGCAGACACAAACAGCAAGGGCCGTTGCTCTTTACTGTCCTTTCATGGACTGCAAAGTATTCAGCTGACTTCCAATAATTTTATCCAGGCTTGTATTAAGTCGATTTTATGGACAATACTAGTAGGCCTTAAACCACCTGATAATGCACCCACTAGATATCAGATAAGAAGCTGTCCTCAGAATAGGGCAACATAACATATGACAGCAGAGCTAAGCATAAGCAGTAAGAATCTAGGTCAGAACATTCATGTCTTGACTGTAAATCTCTGCATGGGAACAAGTTAACATCACAGCCTACAGGGAGACTCTGAAGTCCTGAAATACATGAATCACAGTGTTTCAGAAAGCATATAATAAAACTGAACATCAATTGCTTAGAGTAGCTTGTAAGTTACCAGAGTATGACGCAACGTTGTCAGGACTTCTCCAGAGAACAGCTATAGTTATATATTTCTCAACGAATCTCTGGCCCAGCTGGTCATGTTGCGTCCGTGGAAAAGAGCAGTGATGTCAGGATAGCAATGACCAAAGCAATGAACAGTTAGTGGATGGCCTAGAGCATGTTTGCTACAGGAACAGTTACAGAACAGAGCTTGCCAATGGTAAGATAGCCCCAAATTGTGGCCAAATGATGCCTACCCACTTCTGGATCAGTATGGACACCCAGGAACAGCTCTGAAAAGGCAGAATAGCTAATTCTGAATTAGTGAAATGAGGCCCAGAAGGGCCTTCCACATCCTGAAATTAGCATCCCATTACTAATAGTCCAACACTTGAAGAATGATGTGGTCTATCCGCAGATGCTACTGTGACCTCAGTGTTGCCATCATTCTACAGTTCTGGTGTGTTCTCCGTGAAATGGACAGGGAGCAATTTTTGCATTGCTGAGCGATACTCAGAGCCACATTCAGCCAGGCTGCATCTCGTCCTTTTCCGGTTTCACATGTATCAGCTTGTTGACAGCAAGCTGAGACAACGAAATCAAGTGTGGACATTTAAGGCAGTAACTAGGGCACCCTATACAACAGGCTTATGTGCTGAGATTATGAAGCACATCTACTACAAGGGAGGCAAGTGCTAGGTGGATCTTGCTAGCAGTAATGCAAGGTTTCTAGGAAAGCTTTTGCTTTACCTATTAAACCATCTTTATCTCAACTCATGAGTTTTCTCACTTTCACTCTTCTGATTCTCTCCCCCATCCCTCCGGGGGTAGTGAGCGAGCGGCTGTGTGGGGCTTAGTTGCTGGCTGGGGTTAAACCACAACATGCCTAAAGGCCCCCACCCTGTTTGGACACAGCTGATGAACTCTGGAGGTGCCTAAGCACCTCTAAACAGCTTAGATCCCAAATGATGAAGCAGTTGTCTCAATAACCATTAACTGCCAGCATCAGCACTGGGAGGTCAAGCAGCAGAGAGAGGTATACATAAGCCCTGGCCTGGGAAGTTTGGAACCAACATATTTGTTACCAAATACAAAAGGAGCAGGTTCTAGGCCCGGTGGAATGATGATCTCCTTAGGGAAACTGGTGCCTAATTTACTTTCTGGAGTACACAACCTAGGCACAACATTTTGCAAAGATGTGCAGTAGTGATTACTAAAGAGATTTTGATAGAGAAGGATTTAATCAACAAATTCAAGTCCTGAACTACTGGGATAGCAAATAGCAAATGTAATTATCAAGGCACTCCTCCAAAATGAATATGTATCAAAACTATGCAAATATATCAAAACTGGTAAATAGCAGCCTGGGTTAACAAAAAAACCACAGTGTTAACAAAACAAAACAAAACCAGTGTTATCAGGTTAACAAAGACAGTGTGCTCAAGTACAGGAGGAGACTTTGATTTCAAGGAAAAGGTAAATAAGTCTTTCTGTGGCTTCAGCTTTTCCTCTTAGGCATTGAGACAGCATCTGCATCCTCTAAAAGCAATGGTTTTGGTGAGCCGTGACTAGACAGCTTCTTTACAGCAATGCATTATCTCTTGGATTGCCCCATCCTAAAAAGTCCATTTACACACTTGCTTTCTCTAAGCCCCATCATTCCCTGAGAGCCAGGGAAGGCCTCAATAGCTTTCAGATACCTCCCCAGGACCTGAGACTGTTCCAATGAGAACACCACCTGACAAATACACCCTCCCCCTTTCTTAATAAATTTTTTTTTTTTTAATTTAGTGTTCTTTTTTCTTATTTTATTCCCAGACTTGACTATACAACTATGTCATTCTGCCAGAATCCTGGAAGTGCATTACTATAAAGTAAGCATGATCCTCAAATGCTTGGTTGGAAGATGTTAATTTCAGAAGACACTTAATTGTCTTCAGGTTTATTCTTCTCACAGTTCCTGTAAAGCTTGATGAATGCTCACTCACAATAAATTCTTAAAACCCAATCTGTAATAATTGCACTTCATGGGCTAAGCTTATGAAGTATTGATAAAGTAATTTCTTCTTAGATAATTGTTTAGCAGTCATCTATGTATCACCCTCTTTTCCTGACACAATAAAACTGGAAACTGGGACACCTCATGCTTACACACAGAAAAGAGGAACAGTTGCAGACATAGCAAGGGTTGCTGCTGATAAGCTCATGTCAAATCTGATTGTGAATTTAGAGGATGGCAGCAATCAGTAGGTATTTGCAATTGCTTTAGAAAGGGCCTTTTTTTTTTTCCTTAGAAAGGGCCCTTTTCTTGTTGTTACTACTGTAATACAGAATAAATCTGATCTTGATCATTGCTGTTCCAGATCCCCACATTAGCTTTATGTGAAAGAGTTTATAAAGATTATGAAAGATGTTTCACACTTTGAAGTTTTCTATCCTAACTGACAAAAGCAAAATCAAAGACTTTGTCCTTCGAAGTGAGAAGAAGTTATTTCGTCACTGTAGACTGGAGTGAGTTGAGTTAGACAATGAAAGACACTGATCAAACCCTTTTGATTGTTACTTCCATGAGGGGGAATAGGAAGAGAGAGAAGACTGGAGAAAAACACTTACAGGTTAGCATACCTCTAATTAGAGATATTCCTATGGAAATCAGGGCAGACATCTTCACCACTCTCAGGAGGTCTTGTAAATTTCAGTTTTGCATAAACAGGAGTCTTACAAAACTCAGAATATCAAACGCTACCTTTTCCATACATTCAAATCTCATGCACAGGGACAGTGAATTTGAATAGATAAATATGTTTTCATCTTTAGAAGCATAACAGAAAAGTGGAGCTATGTTTTAAATTTCATTTAAACTGTCTGATCAAGTTAAAGCAGCCACTACTAATCGAGTTTCACTGTTCTACCTCTAGCAGGTGTCATAATCTTAAAACAGAACTGAGTGACTAAAGCAACAAGATCCCAGTTTGTACAGCAAAGTATAGAAAGAAGGGAATTCCTTTGAACTACACACATTTACATATTATTTCTACTTAAATATAATTTAAAAAGACACACACATTTTATAAACTTTAAAAAAAAAAAAAAGAAACCTCCAGAATATTTCTCCCTTATAGACTTATTTTGACTTTATTCTTGTGTAACAGAAACATCAGGTGTTTTCCAACCATAGTGAAAAAAGATTAATCACCTACACATGTAGACTGCTAAGAATGATTCAAGTACAACCTTTTTATTCTCCCATCATAATCTAGCCTTGACTGACTTGCAGGAACGTTGTTCTGGAAACAATCTTACTGAACTCAGGACAGCAGGCAGCATGAAGGAATAATTACATCAGTGATATTCTGTAAGACTAGGTCAAGACTGCTGATGGACAGCCACATAATTATTTACTAAGTGACAACAGCGGGATTTTAGAACTTTGTTCTTATTTAATGTGGACCAAATACAATTTTAATATGTTAAAGCAGAATAAATACAAGAAAATCTTCTGTAAAATTAAGTCAGCAGAGAGCTCTGATCACCTAAAGACATTTCAAAAGACCAAGTATATTATTTCAATTTACTTAAGAGAATAATTCCACTGTATTATGATGACAAGTACATTCTTCTTATAAGGCCAGAATATTTAAAATGTAAACTGTTTTTAGACAAGATTTTTCTTTAAATGTCATAATGAATTATTCATGATTCATTAACCATGTCATTGTCCTGTATATGCTAATTGAGTGAAGGATAGAACCAGAATTTATTAAAGATATGTATTTTCTTGTTTTATACATGTGATTTTTTAAAGGCTTCATGAGTCTGAATTAGAACCACAGTCCCCTATGAACTGCTATAAATTCTGTTGTGTTTGTTTATGGCTGGTTAACGAATATGTGAAAGGGAAGATCCAGGATCCTATAGTCTAGCTTTCCCACTCGTAGCTGATACGAAGCAGAGCAGAGGACTTCCTACTGTGAATGCACAGCGTAGCTCATTGATGGGAATTTTCCATTTATTGTGTGTGAAAGGAGATACCATAAATGATGCTATGGTCTCTGTGCATTGAGTAAATATGACTGTAAGAAGTCTATCCTTCTCCAAACACACCATCTTCTTGTTTCTGGAGAAAGCAAATGGTGTTTAGAGTTATTGTAGTATTTGATTCTTTATCTACACTATGGAGAACATAAAAATCAGATACTGTAGGCACTGGAAGATAAAAAGTTTTGCACACTCCCTCCCTGCCCCCCCCAGTCAAAACATTTATTACTTCACTGCAGTTCTAGCTCTGAGCTAATGCATGTTTTTATAAAGCTGCCAGAGCTCTGAGTACACCCCTTCTACCTTCCCCCTGGCTGGGGGTTTGGTTGCCTGGGCTCAGGGTCAGCTTCAATAATGGTGCAAGTGTCTAGCTTTGAAGACAGCTCTTCCAGAAAGCTCTGCTGAGACGCCTCAGCGGGCGCTCTCCCCCATTTTGCTCTGGCTTTTAAGCTGAGGGCCTCATACTTGGCCCCCACCTGAGCTCTGCTGCAGCAGTGTTGCACCATGCCTATGCCGGGCCAGGCACCCCACTGATCTGGACGCTGACCCTGAGCCTTGAACGTGAGCTCCTGGCCTGATCCCCAACCTGCCTCATCTCTATGGACTTGTGTGGCCATCTGGGCTCATGGCTGAACCTGGCTACCGTCACTAGGCTTATTCGGGCACTGCAGGGCTGAGCCCTTGCACAAATTATGAACACACGTATCTCTGATACCATCACAAACTTTTGTCTCTACCTAGTTTCTTGCTGGGCAGCGTATCATGTGTTTGAGACTGCAGCTGGGGCATTTTGACAATATGGCTGAGCAGATCAATGAAGTGGGGAGGTCTCACTTCCCTCACCCTCCTTGCTCCTGGACACGTGCTCCCACTTCTCCATGTGCCAGCTGAGCTCCAAACTGACAAAAAACTACCTTGACAAAAAAGTTCTGTCAGGTTAACAAGTTAAATCAGCTTCATAAGAGGTCCAGTGAGCGCCAAAGATAGTGCAAAGGAGGTAGTGCTCACTGGAATAAAGGAATAAAGGTAGGAATAAAGGAGCGGAGGGAGGAGTGGGTGAACAGGACCTCCCCTTTTACAGAAGCATTCGCTAGCTTAACTCAGCCTCAGCGTCAAACCCAGTCCTAAAAAGTTATAGCCAGTTGCATGACTGAGCACTGTAAAATCAAATTGTGCTATGCTACATTTCTGTAAGAGTTTATGAAGGGAGACAAAAGAGAGCAGAGAAAATAGTTCAGCTCCTTGAATAATATGCATAAATGTACGTGTTCTTACCAGGCTTTCTAGTTAAATAAGCTTGTAGCTTTGGTAGTTTAGTAAAGAAAAACCAAAGGCTGCAATCAGAAGCAAAGAAAAACAAAAAGATTAAATCTCTACTTCCCATCAGCAGGCGATGTCCAGCCACCTCCTGGGAAGTAGGTCTGCGTAGAGGTTGCTCCAGAAGACAAATGCCTTAATAATTACTTCCCTCTCCTCTCCTCCTTTCTCTTAGCTTTTGCTGCTGAGCAGACGTCATATGGTATGGGATATCCCCTTGGTCAGCTTGGTTCAGCTGTTCTGGCTATGTCCCCTCCCAAGCTCTTGCTCACCCCCAGCCTATTGGCCTTTGGAGGGGGTATGTTGGAGAGACAGCCTTGATGCTGTGCGAGCACTGCTCAGCAGTAGCCAAAATACTGGTGTGTTATCAGCACCTTTCTAGCTACAAATACAAAGCACAGGACTATGAGGGCTGCTATGGGGAAAGCTAACTCCATCCCAGCCAGGCGCAACACACTCACCCAACCCAACCCTTCCTGAACTTGCCAATGCCAAAAAATGTCCAACTGTACTCTGCAGAACCCAGGCAAGCTACCTGACCCACCAAACTACAGATCTCACTATGTTTTGATGATTAATGCTTATACACTTTTCTTTATTGAAGAAAATTATTACACAAGGGCTCCAAGAGGTCTGTGGGAAGTGCATAAACACCAGAAGTGTTTATGTAATTACTACTCCCACTCGAGTGCAGATTTCCACAGCGTTGGACGCAGTCAGGAATGTTACTGGATGCCTGATAAAAAAATGGAGTAAGAAACTAAGAGAACAATGATGTGAAAAGCTTATCTCCATTGTACAGAGCTGGGCTACAGAAACACATATAGCACTTCTGCTTCATAGTCGTCTATTTAGTTTGGCAGTTCAACATGCACGTTGCCTAAGCAAAGCTCCCAAAACCTTTAGCAGGGGTTATACACATGGAAGAAAAGCAATAGCGCATAGAAAGAAAAGCGCAAGTTCAAGGCAATTGCCCCCCTTACCAATGTGATAACCTGTACTAACCTAAGCAAGAGGTCAACAAAATAGGGCTTTATAAATTCAGTAACGGTTACCACTAACATGGGCAACAGTGACTCTGAAGAGGCGTCTGAAAGGTGGGATTATACCCCTTTATCTTTTCCCTTTCCTCCCATTTTTTCCCAAGGAACTCCCTTCACTTGCACACGTTGGGAAAGCCAGTCAGGAAAGCTGTGGGAACACTGGCCAGACCTGTCCTGCCGGTGCTGCCCAACCATTGTAACCGCAGTGCTTGAGGGGATCACGGCCTCCCCAGCTGCCATAAAGCACTTCCTTCCTACCACAGGCAGCACATTAGGTTCACAAAAGCATAATTAAGCCTGTCATATTCTTCACTGATATGTCAAAAGCTCAACAATGAGAAAATCTAATACCCCTGCATACATGAACGAGCTCTGACCACTGCCTAGACCTGCAATGAAAATATGTGCTGCAGGCAACCGAAACAATAGCTGAACCAGACAATTCCAAAGAGCTGACACTAGCATCATGGTTTAGTCTTCAAAATACCATTTTTGAGTTAAGGTAGATCTGTAATATATCCGCGATCTGTCATCCACAGACTTCTGTACAGATCCACCCTCACAGAGGCAACAACTGGGAGCAGAGGTTGGAAGAAACCACCTGATTCAGCCAAGCCACCTGCTATTATGAATAACCATATTGCATAAGCCTGTTAATGAACTAATCAAGATACATTTTAAAAGTAGCTACTTCTTTGGCTCTGACTGTTCTTACTGGGAGGTGATCCAGCCTTTAATTGCTTTAACAGAAAAGAATCCTCTTCCAATTTCCCACTAAAGTTTATTCTCTTTTTTACATCTACTTGTTCTCGTGGCTCAGATAGTTCAAAGAGTTTTGCATTTTCTTTTCCTCTCTGTCCTTAGTGTTACAGCCTCCCCTTGGCATTCTTCCTCCACTGTACAACATGTTATGGAGAGAGACAGTATCCCCTCTCAGACAGCAGACAGTTGGATGGGGCTTTGATGTCCTTGCCCATGGTCGGGCATGGTCGGGGGGTTGGAACTTGGTGATCTTTAAAGGTCCCTTCAAACCCAAACCATTCTATGATTCTATGATTTTATTCCTTCTCAGACTTTTTGCTAGGGTAAACAGATTATTTCTGAGGTATCTTCTTGTAAGAAAGGCTATTAGAATAGTAAGAATAGAGCCTTTCTTTGCATCTGCTCCAATTTTAATTCATGTTTATTGAATATGAATGAGTAGAACTTCACAAATTATTTTGATATGTTCACTAGAACTTTGCATAACATCATTAACACTCCTCTAATTCTGCTAGAAATAATTCAGCTGAGGCACACCAAATCTCCTAGGATTGTACTTGCCAAAGTAATTTGCCTGTGTTTCCAACTAATGAGCTTCTGGCTGAAACAGTAATTTTTGTTATTAGTCCACTCTCAGTCCTTGCATTCCATTCCATTGGATTTGCATTTTGTACTACTGAATTTCATCCTGTTTACATTACTGTAGTTCTCAAGGTCACCTAGTTCCTCCCATATAGCACTTTGATATTGAGAGTGCACTTTGCATAACCGGGAAACTTCATCACCATATTCCTAGCTTTTGTGTCCAAGTGATTAAAACAAGTATTAAAGATTCAGATCCCACACTCACCCTGAGGAATTTCAAAGCTAACCCTCTTCTACACAAGAGCTTTCCTTTCATTGCTAGTGTTATTATCTACTGAGGTACAGCCCTACAAATCTTTTTCTAAATCCCATTTTTCAATCCCATAGTTTCCTATGTGTCAACAAAAGATATGCTTTACTGAAGTTAGATGAGATTTACGGCACTTCTGCGTAGACAGGTATCAGATTAGTCTAGCTCAAACTACTCAGCATTTCATTCCACTCTCCCTTTATTTCTGTATTTGTCTTTACCTTAAAAGAACTGTTGTAAAGTTCTGCGTATTTTCTAAATTACTCTGACCAGTGCACAGCTGCCTGCATCTTTTTCTCCCAACCTCCCCTTTAATATAGATTCTATATACACAACATTCTTGAGTTATCTCGTAATATCCGAGAACGAACAGACTTCGTAATTACATGTTCTGCTTTCTTATACCGCTTCCACACAGCTATGTGATGGAGATTCCCCATTCCCCAACGTTAGTAGATGACTTGGGAACTCAACAAATCATTTGTAAAAAGAAATCTTGTGTGAAACCTTGAAAAAACAAAAATACCAAGTGATTTATAACTGTACAAACCAATGCTGGAGAACTGTGCAAGTTTATGAAATGAAGAACAATGTTGAAACCCAACTCTGTGTGTTGCTGTGTGTTAGCAATTTGGGGCACTGTTCTCAGATCCATAGGCAGTATGTTTTATATTAGCAGCCTAGCTTTCTGTCACTGTGTCTAAAACACCCTTGTTTTTGTGGTTCTCAGATCTTTAAAATTATATTCTGGTATTGTCTTACAAAGATTGGCTTTAGCCCAGATGTTTGTCAATTCATCATTTCAGCTGCTTCAAAAACGTTCTGCAATTTTAAAAGCAAATGCTTTTTTTTTTACTGAAATATCTTATTTCTCACATATACAGTTTCAAGTTATAAACTCAGGTTTATTTCTTCTATTAAAGGAATAAAATTCTCACAAACCCCACAAAGTTATACACATTCACATCAAAATGAAAATGCCAAGCAAACACACACAGCTCTTTTGAGAACAAATTATTGTAAAAAAACAACTTTTTTTTTTCTGGTGATAATAGTTTCTAAAGAAATAAAAAGTTTTCAGATGGCCTTTCAGGGTTTGCTTGTCCAACTTCATTCCATAAAGCTGAGGAAAACACTTGAAAAAAAATTACCTACATACATAGATGTAGCACTATGTCTAGCTGAAAGAAAAAAACCCAAACAGTGAAATAACAGATCTAGTTCAAAGCCACAGGGTGTTTCATTATATTGAACACAATTGACTTGCAAATACTCTTTTTAAGAGGACTTGATCCTCAATCTGCTTCTTAACAAAGTCTGAAGTGTTTTTGCAAGTGTTTCCTCTGAAGTCTTTCATTTCAACTCTGTGTCTCTTTTCATTAAACACAAAACCTAGTGGATATTTTCTAACATGTAGGTTGTTTATTCCAATATTTAAACTGTGGGACAGGTACATTATTTAATTTAAAACACTGGTAATTACTTTCCTTGGAGTAATGTTACATTTAAAACTTAAATTCAAAGATTATATACATTTTTGGTAATAACATGATACAGAAATATTCTATAACCCTAAGATAATAGGAATTTTACGTCAGCAGTAGTTTGCCCACGGCTTACGTTTCTAATGGGATACTCGCAGCAGGGCTCTATCCCAGCACTCTACACACCCTACTTCTTATTACTTAAATAATTTCCAAATTATTTGCAGACACAGAGTTCAAGGACGAAAAGAAAAATCAGAACATCTAGTACCATTTGCATTTCTGAGGCTAATACATTTCATCCATTTAACCAAATAATTCAAGATAATATGTATCATCCAGAAAAAGGGCAGAAGTAACAGTGTGATCTTACCAGGCTCTGTTCTCAAGCAGCCTCCACTGATTTCAGAAACCTTCTTTGACTCCAAATCTCCTGGCTGAAGTGCAGTGTTGTGCCTTTTGCCCTGTCAATTGACACAAAAAGATGTTGTGTCAATTTTCAGCTTATGCCTCGCTTCTCCCTATGGATGCCTACCATAAAGTCCTTATTTAGACACTATCCCTGATAACTTATCTTGGGGCGAGAATCATGCTTAGAACTGAAAGGGTATTGTTAACTTTTAATTTTAAGTTTTCTGGTTTTAGCTTCTGGTGATCTGTTCCTATGACTTCAACCCCCAGACGAAAAGGCTTTTAATAATTTTTCTCTTCATACAATTACTTAAAAATTAAGTCACCTGTTCTTTCTGAATAACCAGAGTCCCTGATTCTCCTCACATTAAGACACTGACTTCAGCTCCCCCACAAATGCCACAGATCTCTGCACCCTTCTATTTCTTCAGCATTCATAAAATGTAGGAACATACTGAATACACAAGAATGCATTTTGTAATGGTGTACAGAGAGATTGTAAACAAAATTACCCTGTTATGGAGGCAAGCTCGTTGAGGTCTCATGTTAGCCTCCAGTATCAAACTGACAGTACCTGAATTGCTCATCCTCTCTGAAGCCTCAGCAGTTCTCAGAATCAGTGATACAGTCTCCACTCTGTAAAAATTACCTTCATTACTCACTACTTGCTATCTACCATTTTGTACCTAACTACACTTAACGCACTGTATGAATGGCTCTAAGCCCTCGTGTGACCCAAACTGCTCTATATGATTACCTTCTTCTCGTCCTTATTTACCTCCATGACAATTGTTGGCCACTTTACTCAGGAGTGATTTAATAATTTCTTTCACCATCAAGAATTAATCAAGCAGAAGCAAATGCAGTATTGCTCTCTCCAGAGGTCTTCTGGAAACACCTCTAAACAAGCACTATTACCTTTGGAGATTTAGTGTGTATTTTAATCCATTTTTGAAGCACTGACTGTTTTAAACAGAACTCTGAAGAGAAAATAAAGATGTTTTTCAAAGGAAGTATATTTTCCTTAACATTACATCATTAATGTAACTCAGACCTTCAAGAACCCTTACAAAGAAATCTTGCTTTGGGATTTAAAGTGGCCCCTATAGCTCAAGAAGAGCGTTAGGATTCTTTTCCGTTTTGGATTTGCTGTGGTTAACAAAATCAAATTCAGAACCAACTAACTGATGTAATCTAAATTTCAGCTATTCTGTGTTAGATCCTGTGACCTATTCTGATCCAGCAAAGCCTGATTCTGCCAAAAAAAAATTTGGCTTCTCTGTGTTCTTACACTGACTAACAGAACTACATCTACACCTAATGCCTTCTGCCTGCTAGATCATGTCCATTTTCTGTGGGAGCTGAGAGGATTAGAGGATATAATTCTCATACAGAAACATCAATGTATATTTGAAACAAAGAAAAACACTCAAGGACATGGACAAGATGAAACTGTACTAGTACTGGGCCCTTTTAAAAAGCTTGTGAAAAGCCCTTTGTCTATTAAAAAATCTGAAATATATCGACATACAGAAGAAAAGCAGTCTTTTCTTGTGAAAATATTTGGTGGAAAATTGTAAGACCAAACAAAAATCTTCAGGATAGAATAATTTCTTGTTTTGTTTTTCTAAAGAACTAGCACAACAAGATCAGCCCTCAGAGTTGGCTTTTAAGAGTCACGATGATATATTTTTTTAAAGAACAATGTAGTTGTTTAAATATACATTCTCCTGACCAAATTTATCCTTGACTTCTGGTCAGTTGTAACAGGGTCAGACTATTTTTAAGTTTTAGAGATCAACTGAAGATTACATAAGTTAATCGTTTTCTAGCAGAAAGCATACCTGTAAATCAGTATTATTTCGGTATGACTCCAGGGGATCTCTATGTTCAGCTTTAACTGGGCTTTTGAACAAACCACACTTTCCGTGTACCTGCAAGCTTCATTGTTTGGTGCCATGCACCATTGTTTACTGCAACATGTGCCTTTCCTGTGGAATCCTCCAACTAGCTAAACAAAGAAACAGAGTCTTTGCTTGACTGTAAAGTTAACACAGGTCTTGCCTATGTATTTTTAACTTCAGAGGTCTATTTTAGGCAACACAGAAGACAACTTCAGTGCAAGTCACGTCATTTGATTTCAGTTTATGTTTTACATGGCAAGATATCTGCTTTGTAAAATGCTCCAGAATGTTTGCATTAATAGATTCTCTTAAGAAAAATATGACCGACTTCTTGAGGCAAATCTCTTCAGCACAGCTGGGGACCAAGGCAACGGGAAACAAAAGGCTGAGAGGGGCATGCACATCATCTGCCCCACGTGGAACTCTCAGCTTGGCAGGCCAGCGGCTGCAGTGACACACGTGTTGCTGCTCTGCATTGTGTTTGTGTCCCAAGTACTGGGAAATGCTCATGCAGCCTTTGGGCTAGGACAGTAGCCAAGAGCTGACTCTTAAGCTACTTCGTAGCTTAGCAGGATTGCGCTGCCTGATTAACAACCCATTCTGCGGACAAGGATGCCTGAACTGGAGTTTCAGTGTGGATAGAAAATTAGCCTCCCACCAAGCCAAACGTGGGAGGTTCCCCGTGGGGAAAGCAGCAGAGCCATGGAGACTGGAGGCAGTTTTTAATCTACCAGTGCTATATCAAACCTGACTGTTTTTAGCATGGCACTGATTTACAAAAAGGTTTCTTGCTTCAGCTTAACCCTCACTAGTGCTTAGGCTAGCAGGCTGTGAACTGGATTAGTAAAGAAAAGCAAATAAGTTTAACTAACTCTATTAAAATTACGTAGCTGAAATAAAAAATGAATAAATGGTAACAAACTCATTAATTCATTGATTTAATAACTTTAATTTTTTCCATGAGGCAGTTTATATGGGAGTTAATGAGCTGCCAGTCATCAGTCATTGGACACTCAACAGGACACAGCACAACGAGATTGAGATTATTAGTTAGGAAAGAGACTGGACATTTTGAGCAAGGGAGAGGCAATCATTCTAGTTTTACCAGTCTGAAGTTATTCTCATAAAACTCACTACAATATTAGCTTTTTCCTTATATGGATTAGAACAGAGGAAAACACCTAAAGCAGGGTATGATATATAAACCAAAATATATAGGGCACAGGATTTTAACACGCAGAGTTACTCCAACTGTAAAACAAAAAAGGGGTCAGCATGGCTAACGGACATCTACTATCTTCAAAAGAAATTTCTACATATAGAAACAACCTTCAACCTACTTATAAATTACAGATGTCAACCTATAAAAAAAAAGTTCATGTTTTGTAGTAGGGGATAATTTTCTTCTGGTCTTTTTTGGTGATGCTGAGCAGTTAAGTCAGTTTATATGGTATAGTTCTATAACTTGAACTAATTTCAGCAGTCCTGCCCAATAAACTCCAGATATTCCTACCTTCTCTGTAGCATCATTTCCAGTACTCACCTGAACCTGCAATGAATCAGTTCAAGGAATTAAAACCAATCACTTTTCTTTTTGTAGAGCTATTTTTTTGTTATCTTAGCTCCTTGAACAAATCAGATGAATGTCAGTCAAAGAACACGGGAGGAGGTGGAGACGGTTTAAACTCTTATGCAATCACACTTAAACCCAATCTGTTTAAAGTACCCTTGCTTCAGGCAAACACTAAGAATAATCCCTGTGGAGTTTTGATTCAAGTATGAGGATGTAGCTAGAAGTTAACATCAAGGTGACAATGTAAAAGCCAATTAAAAACTAGTTCTTTAGTGACTGCTATCAAAGGATTATTAAAATACGTCTAGCTGTTCTTTGTAGCCATTAAGGCTGGCCCTACATAGTCACTGACCTACTGAACCTAGTAAGCAGTCTGTTAACAGCAGTTAGCTGAAAAGCAAAACACAAGAGTGGAAATACAGTAAAGACATTTTTCAGGTACTCATGAGTATTGCTTATTACCTGCAACAAGTTTCCCTCATGCCTGTTTGAATGAAGACAGCTCATGCTACAAATCCTAGTACAGCTGTGATGACATACCCAGACTTTCATGGAATTACTAGGCAAGAGTCATAAAAAGAGTCCATCACACAACTGAAGAAGAGCTTCCAAGCCTGGGTGACCTGTGGCTTGCTACCTGTCTCCAGAATCACAGAAACAGCCACACACACCCCTGTGAGCTGGGAAAAGTTAGTTGTTATTTGTGGGAACCAAGGAGAGATTTTCCTGAGAGGATTAAAACCAGCTAAATACACAAACAGCAACTTTTCTCAAGTATGTTTGTTACAATTAAGTAGCAGTAGGATCCCCATGCAGTGGGATAGCATGAGCAAAGCCTGAGAAGTAAAAATTTGGGAACATGATGTTGGTCCTTAAGCTGTGGCTACCGGTCTTCCCACAGGCAGAAAAAGAAAGCTTTAAGGTCTGGTGGAAAAAATGGTAATGGGGGTGTGTGGGGGGACAAAATCCTCAGATCCAGTGAAAACTATCTCCTATTTAAGGAATCTAGTCCATACACTCCAGACCGTATCTACCTGGCTTTGGATGCATACTACATATAAAGTTGTGATTTCTTGTATAAGGAAACTTGAAATTTCAGGTTTGTGTCAAGCACCACCCATTATCAGTGGTCAGAATGAAGGCAGCAGTTCCCCAGCTAACAGGGTCACGGTCCTCAGCTCAGACACCATTTATACAAGGAGTGTAGGTTACGCTGACCTCTCTTCCAAATGGTAGGGGTGTAATTCTACAACACACTGAGGTACACCAATACAGCTATCTCAGGAAGCCTTCCTAACTAAACTTGCTGCCTTCCCATACTGCAGTTTCCTACTTACTCAGTTGGGTTGATACAGCTGCTTAGGGGTCTGTGAGGCAATCATGGAAAGGGTTTGTACTAAAAAATAATCTACAGTTTTTCTTAAAGCCTGAGTCATCTCAGTGATTCAGTTTATACTATCACTAAACAAACAGCTGTATTGGCACAACAGAATGATAATAAATTGGAGGACAGGGGTAGGAAATAAAAGCTTAAGGCTGGAATTTCTTTAGCTTTGCTATTACAAGTAATGTATAATGGAAATATTCTTTAGTTGACACCTATTCAAGGTTAATAAGCATATTCTTTCTTACTTCACATCAGATGCCAGACCAAACCCCAACAAAGAAAGTGGTGGGTGCCTTAAAGTCACTTATCCTAAAGTCATTATGCTTGTGATCATACTGTATCTTAAATCTCCAATACTAGGCATTGACATTGAATCAACTCAACTCCATCTCTTGCATTCACAAGAAACTATAGTTTTCAGTTGAAAGGGGACAGGCAACCCTTCCACTTGAGATTGGTGCCTACACTCCAGAATAATTCTTTCCTCCACTATTCCTAGTTTCTGGCATTAGCCAGTAACTCAGTTCAGGGTGCTGCTGCTCAGCTGACCCTGTACTGCAGGAACAGGAAAAAGGAGGAGAAAAGCTGCTTTTCTCCTCCTTCTGGACCATTCCTGAGTTCTGGTCTGAACTTGCTCATTAATTTTTACTTGACCTGCCAGTTTGTATACTGCAAAGGACCATGTTTCAAGACTTTGGTGCTGGAGTATTCAGGGTTGGATTTTGGGATACTGGGGAATGGAACTCAAACCTGAGTTCTGACACAGGATGAACAGATGTTAACAGATGTAGAGAAGTGAGATTCTTTGGCAGGGCTGCAGCTTGAAACAGAGCTTTCATTGCTCTTTGATAGATTCAGTCTTGAAGGAGAAGGAAAACAAAGATCATTACAAGTTTGTCCCATTAAAGAAAACACATTTTCCCAACTATTCAAACGGCACATGAGTAGATTATAGAAAATACAGGCTGAAGACCTTCTGTTCCTTGACTCAGATCCAGAACTTGAATGCAAGTCTTCCTTGCTACAGTGAGTGCCTCAACTACAGAGCTCCGGGCTTTAGTGAAACAGTTATCGCCATCTTTTTATTAGTAATTCCATCTTGTCCTGATGATGCCTTACTTTATATATATGAAGACTTGAATGTGAGGCACCCTGGAATGCCTTGTCCCTGTTTCTTTGGGCACAATTCAGGTAGAATCATAGAATCATAGAACAGTTTGGGTTGGAAGGAACCTTTAAAGGTCATCTAGTCCAACCCCCCTGCCATGGGCAGGGACATCTTCAACTAGATCAGGTTGCTCAGAGCCTCGTCCAACCTGACCTTGAATGTTTCCAGGGATGGGGCATCTACCACCTCTCTGGGCAACCTGTGCCAGTGTTTCACCACCCTCAGTGTAAAAAACTTCTTCC
>JAYKAV010000649.1:45520-59855 GCA_035582835.1 Phoebastria nigripes
ACCCACCTCGCTGCAACCTCCTTTCAGGTAGTTGTAGAGGGCGATAAGGTCTCCCCTGAGCCTCCTCTTCTCCAGACTAAACAGTCCCAGTTCCCTCAGCCGCTCCTCGTAAGACTTGCTCTCCAGACCCCTTCACCAGATAGACGACACCTGTAGCTCTTCCCATGTCTGCTAATGTAGTCACTCCATCATAGAAGGCCACTAGGTTGGTCAGGCAGGAATTGCCCTTGGTGAAGCCATGCTGGCTGTCTCAAATCACCTCCCTGTCCTCCATGTGCCTTAGCATAGCTTCCAGGACAATCTGTTCCCTGATCTTCCCAGGCACAGAGGCGAGACTGACTGGCCTGTAGTTCCCCAGGTCTTCCTTTTTTCCGTTTTTAAAAATGGGGGTTATGTTTCCACTTTTCCAGTCCGTGGGTACATTTCTCCCGCAAAGAATCGCCTTCAACAATGCTGTATTGCCCTGACACAATCCTTTTGTACCCGTCCTTCCACAACAATAAGAAAAATGAAAACACTCCTCACTGTGCATTAGCAATCTTTTCCCAGAATAAAGTTTTCCAGAAACCTCTCCTGGGGTGCCTTTTAGCTTCCATACTCCAAGACTTAGACTGCCCTGTTTCTATCAGGCATAAAATCTCCCAGCCATGTCCATTTTTATGTCCCAGGCTTTCTGGACTGCTTTCTTTTGTAGCAATTCCTAAATCCCACTTGAATGCAATTTTAAAAAACATCTTTTCCTATTTTCTTCTCTGTTCCTCCCAAAGGTTCACAACAGTGCTTGTCCTACTTCAGTAATACTCCATGATTTTAATGCATTTCTAGGTCCCATCACTAGCTTATCTCATTTCTAGCAACCTTACATAGGGATCTAGCCCTTCTTGAGATTTACAGAGCCCATCACAGTTCATTTTCTACACTACAGCAGCAAACCAACCTTCCCTCCCTAAATTAGTTAAATTTTCCTCTTCGCACCACTCCCTGCCTGCCACAGGAGGTACCTACAGAAATGAAGTCAGACACAGCTAATTCAGGGTGTCTGTTCTTTACCTCTCATTACAGGATCCTCTCATGGCCTCCATCAAGAGTATGCATGATTAGATTAAGACTGGCCCTTAAAAAGTCCAGGGAACCTCTCAAATCTCTCAAACCCCAACCAATGCCATTACTACTGATTTATGGACAAGTCTCAACTTCTGTATCTCAACTCATCCTGCCTGAACTATTCCCCTTTGCATAGTTATTAAATATTACTTGAACCAGAGAGCAAAAGGCAAAACATAATCCAGCAGCAAAAACATTCATCTACAATGCTGGACAGCCAAGATCCCTTCTACAGTTAATACTGTATTATTTATGAAGAGTGGAACTACTGACAAAAGAAATTGAACTATTTCATTTTTCATAAATATTAAATACTAACACTAGTTAACTACTAGGCAACGTGAAGTGAAACAATTCTGTAGTAGCTATTCAGACTTCTTTCAAACTGGAAAAAAAAAGGTATCATAGTACTTTTATCCTAGTGGGTAAGATAAATCAGCTGGGACACAGAATACTACAGTCAAAGGCTCTACTCAAGTTGAAAGAAAGGAAGGACCTGGAGCTGATTATCTAAAAACTCATGAGAAAGAATGCCCTAGCCTCTCAACTACTTTAACTAGAATTTCTGGTTAAAAATTATGAGAAACATCTCCCTCCCAAATAAAAAAAAAAAAAAGACCTTTTTTTAATATTCCCATTTGTGTCTCAGCAAATAAAACTTCCCAATATTTTACACCAATACTTTTTCATATATGTCATGAATTTATATGTTCCATTATGCATCAGGAGGTTGGAAAGGGGGACTGAAAGATGTTATACTGAAAGAACCTGGATAATACCATGGAAGAGACAAAGAAACATGCAAGTTTGTTTCAGAAAGAAAAAAGTTTAAATTAATCTTAAAAGAATTATAAAATCATTGAAAGAAGTTACTATGCAGTTTTTTAATGAAAATCGTCTGTAACTGAGTTCAGAATTTGTTTGCAAAAACAGATATTAAAACACACTATTCAATAGCTGCACTATCCCTTTACGTTCCTTACGGAGTCAGGTGATGCACTGCTTCAAGGAGTGTGTCTTTCTAAAGACCTGAGTCTCATAAAACTCACCCTGCTTTAAACCATAAAGCACCTCTTTACCTCAAAAAGTTCACCCCTGATTTACACTGTTGTTTTGAAATCGTATTTGCGTTTCTTGTGTCTGAAACACAAAATTAAGGGTCTCTCTACCTGTCAGTATCAGTGCCATCTACAGATAATCAAGCTAGTTCTGAGTAAATTAGCTTGAGCATTTAAATTAGTATCACTGCATTAATGTAACCCTCCACAGGGGCTAATATATTCTGCTTTTTAACATTGTGTAATGGAGACAATTCCCCTTACAGTTTTAGTTAATGAAAGACTCTTTTCCACATTTTCTTCCAAAAACTGTTGTGTAACAACACTGTGTGCTGTAAATAGCTTCCAACTTCCATCTGCTGCCTGAAGTGTCTTCTCTAAACTGCTTTGGTTTGTAAAGTGTTTGCTTTGTAGTTCTTCAGGATAAAGCATTTGTTAGCCTTGTCACAGTGTATCATCTCTTCTAGACGACAGCTGCCAATAAACACCAGGCAGTGGCACGTAAATGCAAATACACTGTTAATACAAATACATTCTTACTAGTTAAACAGAGTCTAAAAGAGTACATTAAAAAAATCATTTTAATGAAGACATTTCGCAACAGTTCACATCATTCATTTAGGGAGTATTCCCCTTTATCAAGGGGCTAAACAGCATGGTCGTATTAATATCTGCTACACTTTTTATGATTGTATGGCAATTGATGAATAGAGAAAAACAGTAAGAAGTCCAAGAGCCCCCTGAGTTCAATGACACGCAGTATTATTAACCATCTGATCTGAGTACCTCTTGCTCAGTGCTCTGGGAGAAAACAAACTCTAAAGGCTCTGCAAATATGATACGGATAACAATCATTCTTGACTTATATTGGGTTTGTGAGTATATTGACAAAAACATATTAAAATGATAAATTAGAGTTTATCATGGTTGATTTCTATTACAGATCATATCAAAACATGATTTTTACCTATACCAGTGTGGTAGTGCATCTTCCGCACCCTCCTAGGCTGCTTGTTGATGTCAGAAATTTCCATGAGACCTCGGCCTTGGTGTACCGAGCCTGGCGGTTGAGCGCTCCTTGACCGTAGCAGAAACTCTGCATAGCTGAGGCTGGGAACGTACTCCTACTGCCTGGCCCAGGTGTCAAGTAGAACAACACTGAAACCTTGAGAATTTTTAGTAATTACCAGCTGGGACTGTGGCCAGGATGGAAATTTACAGATGACTAAAGCCAATCATCTTGCGAACCTATAAACGGTGGTCCTAAGTGAGACCCTTTGAGCTTTCCTGGACCGCAGCGGGCTGCGCCCAGCATCTCCCTCTGAGTGGGACACCTCTCAGAGCTCATGAACTCTCGGGTCTGTGATATTCGGAGGACCATCGCCAAAAGCTGATGACAGGACCTGAGCTGAACCCCTTCACTCCTCAACACTCAACCCTCGCCCATTGTGAGAAATGCCGAGACATTTCATGTGAATATTTCTTCACTGAACTCGAGGGGACTTTTTAACAGGTATACCTTTTGTACATTTATATATATATATATATTTCCGTCTGTGTGTGTGTGAACTAATAGTAAGCATAATCTGTAATTAAGTCATGATTGTAGTAGACTCTACTAACACTTACTTCGTAAATATTAAATTAGTTAATGATTAAGTGCTGCTAAAGTTTGTTAAATAGTTAATGATTAAGTGCTGCTAAAACCGTGAATGAACCCTAGACTGCTGCTAAACACATATAATCCCTTAGATATAAACCCTTAGACATAACATGATTTTTCTTTATATGTTTCATCCATGTAGTAAGTAATAAGTGAACCTTGCCATCGAACTCTGTTAAGTCGCACCTTTATAAATCTCTATTAAAATCACTTTCTGCTAATACCTTTGACAGTGATTCTTTGGGCAGCCTCTAAACCACTCATTCGTGACAACCAGTCACTGTCAACAGTTTCCAATAAAGTTCAAATTAGCCAAGATAATTTGAATGATGCCAGGTAATCCTGAAACATGGTTGTATTGGGTTTGTGTGGCAAGGTTTTGGTAGTAGGGGGGCTACAGGAGCAGCTTCTGTGAGAAGCTGCTAGAAGCTTCCCCCATGTCCGATACAGCCAATGCCAGCCAGCTCCAAGACAGACCCACTGCTGTCCAAGGCCGAGCCCATCAGCGATGGCGGTAGCGCGTCTGGGATCACGTATTTAAGAAGGGAAAAAAAAGCCCTGAGCAATGGCAGCCAGAGAGAGGAGTGAGAATATGTGAGAGGAACAACTCTGCAGACACCAAGGTCAGTGAAGAAGGAGGGGGAGGAGGTGCTCCAGGCACCGGAGCAGAGATTCCCCTGCAGCCCATGGTGAAGACCATGACGAGGCAGGCTGTGCCCCTGCAGCCCATGGAGGTCCATGGTGGAGCAGATATCCACCTGCAGCCTGTGGAGGACCCCACACTGGAGCAGGTGGATGCGCGAAGAAGGCTGTGACCCTGTGGGAAGCCTGCACTGGAGCAGGCTGCTGGCAGGACCCGTGGACCCGTGGAGAGAGGAGCCCGTGCTGGAGCAGGTTTGCTGGCAGGACTTGTGACCCCGTGGGAGACGCACGCTGGAGCAGTCTGTTCCTGATGGACTGCACCCCATGGAAGGGACCCACACTGGAGCAGTTTGTGAAGAACTGCAGCCCATGGGAAGGACCCACGTTGGAGAAGTTCATGGAGGACTGTCTCCCATGGGCGACATACCATGCTGGAGCAGGGGGAGAGTGTGAGGAGGAAGGAGCAGCAGAGAAAATGCGTGATGAACTGACCACAACCCCCATTCCCCATCCCCCTGCACCGCTCAGGGGGAGGACGTAGAGAAATCAGGAGTGAAGTTGAGCCTGAGAAGAAGGGAGGGGCGGGGAGAAGGTGTTTTTAGATTTGTTATTATTTCTCATTATCCTACTCTGGTGTTAATAGGCAATAAATTAAATTAATTTCCCCAAGCTGAGTTGGTTTTGTCTGTGACGGCAATTGCTGAGTGATCTCCCTGTCCTTATCTCGATGCACGAGCCTTTCATCGTATTTTCTCTTCTCTGTCCAGCTGAGGAGGGGGAGGATAGAGAGGCTTGGTGGGCACCTGGAAGCCAGCCAGGGTTAACCCACCACATCACTGATAGCACAGTGACTCAGTTTTACAGTTATGTTCCAACACAACATGCTGATCAGATATCATTATTACTATACAGTTTCTATAATAACTACAGCCTCTAGCCTTGGATTGCTTTGCTGTGCGCTGTAAAAATACAGAAGATATGGTTCCTGTTTCAAAGAATGTGAAACCTAATAATTTCATGCATAAAAGTTTCTCAATAAATTGTAGACTAGAAGAGGTCTCAGGAGGTCATCTAGACCATCTAAGTGCCCCAAGGAGGGATTAACAATGCCAATTTTATTCCTGAGATTTGCTTAATCTGTTCTTAAAAATTTCCAGTCAGAGGAATTTCACAATCTCCTTAGACAATGTAGGCTACTGCTTTATTATCTTTATTATTAAAATGTTCTTAATACCTGATCTGTATCTTCCTTGCTGCAACTTAATCCAAGTACTTCTTTTGCAGTCTAAAAGCAACAAAACAGACTACTCTTGTCTCTCTGCAGAGCTAAGAAACACTACTTTGAACACTTCAAATATATCACCCTTGTTTTCTCTTACTTAGATTTATCAGTCTTGATTCATTTTTTCATATGCCACATTCTCCAGACCTCTAAATCTTCTTGTTACTCTCCTGCAGACTCTCTGCCTATCTTTCGTGAAGCACTGTGCCTCAGGATGACAAAGTTATTTCAGTTGAGGCCTTGAAAGTACTGAAGGGAATAAAAGAATCACTTTGCACACCTCAAACCAGACTGCTATTTATAAATCCTGGCATGGTATTTATTTTTTGCACAGCAGAATGACATTACTGACTCCTGTTCCTCTTGTGTACCATTATAACCCTTATTTATACGAAATACCTTCTTGAATCCTTGTTACCTCTTTCCTGTATTTGTGCAATTGAGTATGCGTGTTTAAGAGCAGCACCTTGCTCTTGTTTCTACCGAGTAACTCTTTTTTCATCAGAAACAATAGAGCAACCTATCAAAATAACTGCTTTCTCTTCCTCTTCTCCAGTTAACTGGAAGTCCCTCTCCTTTCATGTTGCCTAGTAAATACACTTGCTATAACGTTATCCACATCACTAATGAAATACTGATTAGTTGCCACACCAAGGAGTTAGTCTTGTGCAACTGGTTTCAGTCTGTCCTTTTGCTCTGACAGTGACCCACCGATAATCACTTGTAAATGGTTTTCGAAGGACCTGCGCATCCAGCACAGTAGTTTCATCTAGACTACGTGTTTCTAGCTAACTTAGGAAAATTTCATGGAACTGTATTGAAAGCCTGACCACAGTGCAGATGTATGACATCACTGCTGCTCTTCTGTCCACAAGACTTGTTGGCCTTCTTTAGAAGGAAACTGGAGTGCTTTGAGAAGATTGTTTCTTTTCGGTGGGAACCTATGTTGCTGTTACTTATCTCCATGTTCTCTCATATATTCATTTCACTGTCTTCCAGCAGTTTATAATCAAGTGATGAACACACAGAGGGTACAGGTGTCTCAGTTTTAATTGCCTAAGAATGGATGATTAAGAGAAATTTGCACAATGATCATAAAAGCTATTCTTCAATCTCCTGCCCCTAAATCACATCTGTTAAATTTAAATTATCTTTGCTATAAATTTTTTCCTTCTTGCGACTAAGCAGATGCAACAGTTAAAAATCTTCACACAACAGAAGCACAGAGGTACTAATTGCAAACAGACTACAGAAACTGCTGACTGGGTACCCTGTCATCTAAAGAAAAGATTTTGTCTCCCTTTTCCCCGTCCTCTTTTAGATTCTGGGAAGGGTCAGGACAATTTCACACAAGGTAAGACAGGGCAAGTGCCGTCCGCGCCCTCGCCTGCTGCAAGTCCAGCCCCTCGTGGTCACATGACCCCGCTGCCCCAGAAGCCCCCCCCATTTTCCAGTCATGTGACTGGCTTATCCCCCCCCAACTAGGTCAGGCCTCCCCAACTACGTCACTGTGGCCATGTGAGGCCACCATTTTGACACAGCTGTAACCCATGTGATATCAGCACTTCCTGTGATTGGCTTGCAGGTGAGGCCATGCCTTGGTCAACCCAGAAGTATAGCGAGAGCAGAATGTCCTCCCTCTGTCCAGCACGGGGCTGCCATTTTGTCACAGCTGCCCTTTTGTTAATGGTATAAACCCTGTGATCTCAGTGCACCTTGTGACCATTTGGCAGCTGAAACCCTGCCTTCCTGGTCACCTGGAAGCTTCTCAAGGGCCCTCATATATTCTTGATACATACGATATATAGCCATGTAAATACCTCTATAAATATATACAGAAAGGAGTGTATAAAAATGTATAAATGCATACATTCACTTCTTTTTATATATATAAATGAATTTATATTTGCAAAAGTTTACATATAAAAGATCACTTAATAAGAGGTACTGAAATTAATAAAGTTTAAATATGAATAGAAAGAAATTAAATAAGAAGAAAATACAGTTATGAGACCACCAGTTAACAAGACTGCTGAAAAACCAACCAGATCCCCATATAGTATTACTTGGGCAGTCTTTGGACTCTGTGCTGTGCTACAAGATACGGGCAACATTGCTGTCCTGGTTTCAGCTGGGATAGAGTTAATTTTCTTTCCAGTCGCTGGTATAGTGCTGTGTTTTGGGTTTGGTATGAGAAGAATGTTGATGCACACTGATGTTTTAGTTGTTGCTAAGTAGTACTTACACTGGTCAAGGACTTTTCAGCTTCCCATGCTCTGCCAGGTGCACAAGAAGCTGGGAGAGAGCACAGCCAGGACAGCTAGCCCAACTGGCCAACGGAGTATTCCATACCATATGACGTCATGCTCAGTTTATAAACTAGGAGGCGTGGTCCAGGAAGCAGGGATCGGGGCTCGGGAACTGGCTGGGCATCGGCTGGCGGGTGATGAGCAATTGCATCATGCATCACTTGCTTTGTATGTTCTATTATTATTATTATTACTACTACTACTACCATTTTACTTTATTCTAGTTCAATTATTAAACTGTTTTTATCTCAACCCACAAGTTTTCTCACTTTTACCCTCCTGATTCTCTCCCCCATCCCACTGGACGGCAGGGAGCGAGCAAGCGGCTGTGTGGTGTTTAGTTGCTGGCTAGGGTTAAACCATGACAATTGCCTACTAAAATGGAAAACCTGAACAAAAATTCAACTTTACAGGAACATGTGTAGGGTCACTAAGAAAAGCTCCCAATGTGTTCTCCCCAAAAGACCACATCCATCGGACAAATGATAGTTGGGTTGCGATTTCTGAAACAAAACCAAATTGTGCAGCATGACAAGGGCAGGGGATTACACTTACCAAAAGGCCTCTCTAATGTGAATGGCTCTCCTGAACCTGATGCAGCAGTAAACATGTCTCCCGTCAGGACAGAAGATGAACTCCTGAAGGCAACTTCCAGGTCACCTACACCTTACATAGCAGACTGTGGCTTACAAACTCAGAATGAGGATGTCTCCTAATGTAACATCCAGCTGGCTGAAAGTAGGTGCCAACAAGTAATTAATCAGACTCACTCTTTTCTTCAACAATTTCGCAGCAAATATCTAGCATGGTTGTTCAGACCTACACAATCTTTCCCATTCAAGCCCAAAGGGGGCAAATTGTGTTACAGCTGAAAGTAATGGCTTCTCAATGAACAAGCTCTTCTTGATGCTTGTCTGCATTAGGGCCACTTCAAACGAATCCAGTTTGGGTTTGGTACGTTATTCTGAGCAGCCATGAACAAAAATCAGCCTTGTTAAAATATATCTCCTTTTCTAGTGGTAGAATGGGCTGTCTTTCTCTGGATTTCTTGTTTCTTTTCCATTGTTCAGTAGGGTTTGTTGTTCTTTTACTTCTTGTGGCTGGAATGCAGCCTAGCACTACCCATCCTTTTCCTTTTAAGGGTTTGAGGAAGGCCATCCCTTCAGGGCTGTGACGTGTCTGTCAACAACCCCCGAGACCTCCTGCTTTGCCAATGTTTGCAACTTGGCCACAACAGCCTGGGAGACACATTTGATCACATCTTTGGCCATGTTTTCAGCCACGCTTTTAACGTGTGGCTTAATAATTTCCACACTCCTTTAGAAAAATGATACAGCTTTTGAAAAGAGGCTGTAGAATATACCTTCTACTCCCCCTGGGCTCTTTAATAATTCATGTACAAGCAGGGGTCCTTTTAATTCTTTTACTACTCCATTTACTACTTATTCTTTACTACATGATGGCCTGCTTTCTTAAAATATCAGAACCTTCCAGGGTGGCAGATGCAACTTCACAACCTCCTTTCCACTGTGAAATAAGATGTGCTTGTTTTCATTTGTATTTATTTCAGTGCTGCCTGTATCAATATGAGGTTGGTTCACTGGCGCATAATGCAGCTTGTACTGTATCGCTGGAATGATCTCACTGCTATTACCATTTGCCAGAACACAGCATGATAATGGGACCAATAAATCTCCAACCAGCTGGGGCTCAACAAGGTTTTGTGCAGAGGTAGCTCGAGATAAACCTTCCAGGCATGTCAGCTGAAAAGGGAAACTGTCACTGGCAACCCCAGGAGAAGCTTCCAAAAAAATTGCTAGCTTCCCAGCTGTACAAAAAGTACAAGAATTTTCATCTGTTTTAAGCTTTGTTTTCCAAATTGCAGGATTGAAGACCAGGCCTATGGCTGGTCAACAGTTAAATCTCTGTTGATGGTACTAATAAATGCTTATACATTCCAGCAATATGCATATGGATGGATAATGGACTTGCCGCAAAGAATAATGCCATGTCTTACCCAGCAGCACTATTAATATTATTCCAGCTGTCTGGGTATTGTATTTCTGCAAACCCCACCTCCAACTGGCCTGACAGCTCCCAGGGGCTTTGAATAGCTGTTTGATAAAGTTCAAACTGGTGTTTTGTGGGGAAATTCTGGTGCAAGCATTGTTGGGGAGCATGATGTAAAAAACCGCAGTTTACCATCCTTCTTTTTCTCCCACTCTGGCTCCAACTGCTAAACATCATGGAGTTGAGAGGCTTTTATCCAGCTATTAAATTTCTAGGGTCAGCAATACCACTTTACAAACAGCTGTTTCTTACTTCCTTGCCTTTTTGCTGCTAGAAACTTTTCAATTTTGCAAATTCTGTCCTCAACAGTGTTCCCTTTTTAAAGTTCATCGGAATAAAACGTCCCCTTGATAGCTTGGTGACCGTGGCCTATTAAGCAGTACATAGGTATCTGACCCTTTCTCACAGTTTCAACTACTATCTGTGAACATATGCTCATAACTGTTGTCATATCTTTCTTTTGTTCTAGACATCCTCACATGGTCTTCCTTTCTGAGTGGAGGCATATTTACTCTAATTTTACACCAATTCCCAGACATGGTTTTCCAAATCCTTGCAGAGCTTGGAGGTTTCACATCCACAGGTCTGACTCTGACAGTACTGCGGAAGCTGAGGTTATAGCTCTTTATTATAAAGTCCAGTAACACATTGATGTAGCAAATGGTAACTGCGTGCTTTAAAACATCCCCACGTCTTGGTTTCTAGCATTCTGTTAAAGCAATCTGTGACAGAGGCCTCTACTTCATATTAGTAACAAAGTAGTGAAAATTATTCTACTTTAACAGCTTGTTTAAAGGCTGGTTTAAAAATATCCATTCCTTGCTTGGTCTGTAATTACTGAGGCAGCAAAAATGGTTTTAAAAGCCTTTTCAGAACCCATTCTGCCTTTTAGACATACAGTCCACGCACATTTGGATAATATGTTCTGCACAATTAAAATGAGCTTAACAGTGTTATTGTGTTTAGAATATGCCACAAATACCTGTTACTTCTAAAGTGCTTTCTCACAGCCTTATATATGTTGTAAGTCTCTTGGTTTACAAGCCATGTGGCCAGCTGGTTTCTGTTCAGGTCAATAGTACTCCTGACTGTTTCAGAAAGGGGATTTACACCCCCAAAGCTTCCCACTTCCCCAGGAGCATAGTAAATATCTTTTAACAGATGCTGCACTCCAGTAACGTGCTGCTACTACATGCACATAGGAAAACAAACATCACACAATTTAAGATGATTTAAGTCATGTTCAATGAAACTTTATTTATTAATTGATCATTGGGGTGATGGTGACCTGTCTCTCATTGTCACCATTTCTTTCCTTTCAAAGCTGTTGTTCTTTTTTTAACCATTGTCCTTTTTTTGAATCCTGTGGTCCTAAGCAGGAACAAAAACATTCCACAGAATAATTCTGTCTTCTATGTAGTCAACCAGGATTATGTTTTCAGAAAGTGCTATAAAATCCACATCAACATAATGATAAGGGAACACATGCAGCACAATCCCTGTCATGGTATTACAAGTAGCTGTTACCACACTGAGATGTAGGCAAAAGTTGCCTCCCACCCTCTCCAACAAACTTTTGTTTCCAAAATCCCAGCCCAACCTTTCCAAGTCTTCTTCCAGTTTTCTTTCCAATGCACGTGGTCTTTTTAGGAAAACCCTTTGGGGTGTAGGTGTCTCTACACACATGTTTTTTTGTTCTGGCACTCTACTTTAGTAAGCAATGTTACCTGTATCTTCTAGCACAGGACAAAGTCGAATGATTGCCCCAGTAATACTGTATGGTGATCTGGCTGGTTTGAAGGTAGGTGGAGGGGGCCTCTTGGTCAGATTCACAGGTCTGCTCTGTTCTTTGGATGAGCTGGGGCTGGGTGGCGGCCTCTTGGTTAGCTTCACAGGCTTAGCCCTTTGCCCAATGCATATTCAATTTTTTCATGGCCCCCCACTCTGTCTGACACACTCCCACACCCTTCAACTGTACCTTCCTTTTATTTAATTTTCTTTTCATTTACATTCAATTTTGATTTAATTTCATTATCTCTTATTAAACATTTTTATACACACACTTTATAAATATAGTCCTTATACATTTATAAAGAAGTGTAACTATGTATAAACATAACATTTATACTCTTTGTGCACTCTCACATCTATCTTTATAAACACACACACATATATGTCTGTATGTGTGTGTATATATGATACCAACTACAAAGGAATATTGAAGAGATATATGGTTCTTTGGTTGAAGTAATGCAGAGGAGTTAGGAATGCTTTATGAATAGACAAGCTGGACATTCAGTAGATGAAAAGGCTTTGAAACTTTGTATCTTCAGTAGAATAGATAAGGAAGTTATACCGGAGTAAGCTCGTTAGTGCAAGTGAGGTCATGCAAACCAAGCCAAGGGTTAAAGGGAGCATGCGTAAAGACTGAGTTCAACTMAAGGACACTGTGAGGAAGACTATCGACGACCACCAGAGGACCCTTGAAGACCACCTATGGATATAAAAGCGCATGCGTCAAAGACTTTTACTAATGAGTCCCAGGGAATAGCATGAATATGTTGGAAATCYAATGAATATGTATACCTTGATTGTATATAACCCCCACRGTTGAGTAATTTGGCRCGCRCRCTAGGTGGAGCGATCCCCTGTGCGCCCGGCGCCGCAATAAAGAATGCCTGCTTTCTAAAACTCCAAACTGAGTCTTAGAGAGTTCTTATTTCACCGACTTACGGTAACAGTTTTGGCGACCCAGATGGGACATCGCTCTTGAGCCTTGACGGATCCTGGAATTGCGGAACCTCAGCCGGCACCGAGGGATTCTCAGAGAGGATTTCTCCCGATCCCCAGACCGAAGAGCCCCTGAGCAAAGACCACTSATTGTGAGTATTAAGGCATTCTTTCAGGAATTTGGATACCTGCCCATAAGACGCAGCGAAAGCTCCGCAGGGTTGGGGTAAGAACCCRGGTAGGGGTTAGAGTCCCCTCTGGTTTGGAAGGGGTTAGAGTCCCTGCTCAAGAAATAAGCCCGTGGTGATTATTACAAATATCATAAATATTTGTAATTATTGTAAATATTTGTTTGATTGTTATAGTGGCTGAATATTTGTGGTGTTGTAGTGTGGAAGATTTGTTTGTTTTGTTTGTGTGATTTCCTGTGTATGAAATGGGTGGCGGATCGTCTACAGGTGGGGGAATTTTAAGAAAATCACCTCTGGGTTGTATTTTAACACATTGGAGACAAATTGCAGGATCCCCTGGAGGGACCACAAAAAAAGATGATCTGATTAAATATTGTAATCAGTGGTGGCCATTATATAAACTAGAGGACGGAGAAAAGTGGCCACGGAATGGAAATTTGAATTATAATACTTTGTTACAATTAATGCTGTTTCTAAGGAGGAAAGATAAATGGGATGAGGTATCATATGCTGATATGTTCTTTACTCTGAGGCAACATCCTGAGTAGCAAAAGAAATGTGGAATTAATTTAGCTCCGACTGATCCTCTGGYGTTGGCGTTAGAAAAAGATAAGCGAGAAAAGGAAAAAGGGAGAGTGTTAAAAAGGTGTTGTTCAGCATGTAGTATTGGACAARGATGTTTKAAGTTGACTCAGAATGAGCAGGAGGAGGATTTAGAAATGTTAATGGCTCCAGGGTTAAGGCAGAGACCTCAAAATCGTAGATCAGAGGATGGGGGAGAGTCTGAGGAAGACGCTGCAGAGGCTACACCGGTGGCAGGGAGAACTCGTAATAGACAGGGAACTGTGTTGCAAGCTCCGTTGAGACAGGCAGTAGGAAATGACGGTCCGGTCGTAGTGAAAGTGCCTTTTTCGATTACAGACTTGAACAACTGGAAGACAGCTGCTGGGAGTTATAGGGAGGATTCCGATCGAGTGGCTAGTGCTTTTGAAATGATGATAAAAACTCAGGATCCAGACTGGAGACATATTAAAGCTATTATGGAGGTGTTGTTTGACAGTACAGAGAGAGAGATGATTCGTAAAATGGCAAGGACCCAGGTCGAGGCCCAAATAGCTCCAGGGACATTACAGGGACAGCCAGAACACCATTTTCCCCCAGCAGATCCTGGCTGGGACCCTAATGATAATGGGCAGAAATTGTTATTAACGCAGTATCAGAGGTGGGTTTTGTTTGGTATAAAAAATGCTATACCAAAAGCGATAAATTGGTCAAAATTATATGAG
>JAYKAV010000650.1:0-59670 GCA_035582835.1 Phoebastria nigripes
CGCAGAGGTAAACCTATCTGGGCTGCCGCATTGTGGCAAGATATCGCTGCCCGGGGAGAGAACCTSGTTGTAAAAGTACGTCACGTAGATGCCCGGAACACTATCCTGGGCCTTGAAAAGCAAGTGCTATGGCAACATGGCACCCCAGAAAGAATTGAGTCAGACAATGGGACCCATTTCTGCAACACCCTCATAGACACCTGGGCCAAAGAGCATGACATTGAGTGGGTATATCACATCTCCTATCATGCACCAGCCTCCAGGAAAATCAAACAATACAATGGACTGCTAAAAACTACACTGASAGCAATGGGTGGTGGGACATTCAAGCATTGGGATGCACATCTAGCAAAGGCCACCTGSTTAGTCAACACTAGGGGATCTGTCACCCAAGCTGGCCCTGCCCAGTCAAAACCTTTACGTACTGTAGAGGGGGATAAAGTCCCTGTAGTGCACATTAAAAATATGCTGGGGAARACAGTCTGGGTTASTCCTGMCTCRGGCAAGGGAAAACCCAWTCGTGGGATTGCTTTTGGTCAAGGACCTGGTGCACTTGGTGGGTAATGCGAAAGGATGGGGAAGTCCGATGTGTATCTCAAGGGGATTTAATTTTGGGTGAAAATAGGCAATGAACTGAATTGTATGATGTTAATTGCTATATAATACTGTATGTCAYCACTKYTRTGGTTRCTATATGTCATATCAACGGTATTGCAGTAAGAATCACCCAGATTAATGAAGAAGGAACTCTGATGAAACCAAGCAAAGTGCAACGATGAGAAAACCAGACGAGCGCAGCGATAATGAAACCGGAACTGGCTTCAGCATGCAGCAATCCAACACCGCACACCATCTCTCCTGCCCTGAAAGACTGCCATGACAGATGGAGCCCAAAAGTCATGGACTAAATGAACTCAATGGACATTTTAGAGGGATGGCCCATAGACTAAGGGAGTGATATCTGTGTGTGTATCAAAAGGCAGGAAAAGTGGTGATGATTAACTGGAATATATTGGAAGATGTGAGACYTGGGCATGACGTAGATGGTATAGAATAAGGGGTGGATACTGTCCTCCTTCCAGCTGGGACAGAGTTAACTTTCCTCCCAGCAGCTAAGGGGTGTGCTGTGTTTTGGGTTTGGTATGAGAGGAACGTTGATGGCCCATTGATGTTTTGGGTGTTGCCGAGTGGTGCTTGCACGAGGGACTTTTTGGCTTCCCATGCCCTGCCAGGTGTATGGGAAGCTGGCGGGGGGAGCATAGCCGGGGTGGTTGACCCAGCTGGCCAATGGGGTATTCCATACCATGTGACGTCATGCTCAGGATATAATTAGGAGGTGTTGTCTGGGAAGGGTGGGGGGGTCTCGCATCTTGGGATGGCCTGGGCGTCATTTGGCGGGTGGTGAGCAGTTGMATTGTGCATCGCCTGCTTTGTATATTCTATTATTGTTGTTGTTATCACTGTTATTATTACTGTTCTACTTTGTTTTATTTCAATTATTAAACTGTTTTTATCTCAACCCACGAGTTTTCCTACTTGTGCCCTCCCGATTCTGTCCCCTGTCCTACYGGAGGAGGGGGGTGAGCGAGCGGCTGTGTGGTGTTTAGGTGCTGGCTAGGGTTAAACCATGACAGTGATCAAACCACTTCTCATAAGAATGGTTGTCAGCCTCTCCAATGGGTACAGCTGAAGGGCCATCTCTAGATAGTATCAGTCACAGTATGGCCTGTCAATCTAGTTTCGTTGTGTACACTTTTTTTCTCTTTTACCAAAAAAAGAAAGAAAATGAGCAGAAATTATCTTACTGTTTCATTGTATGTTTTTTGCTGCCTATAGCATAGATTACAGTGCATGTTGCCTCTGACTTTTGCATGGTTACACCTGCGCATTGTCGAGGGGCATGGAATGAAGTTCCAGTGCCTGGTTCTGTGAGGGCAGTAATCCAGGTCCCCCGTAAGGTTCAGTYCTGTGATAAGAGCAATTGCAATGACCTACTTCTAACTGGGATAGAGTCATCACTGTGATTCTCAGTGGCACTTAAGTTTAATGAACTCATTTGCACTTGTTGCTTCTACATCTCAGATTGCTCCCCTGAATGTTTATGTATGGTAAATATGTCATCCAAAAGAAGTGCTCCCTACTCTCCAAAGAACTGTTCTATAATTTCCAAAAGAATGATTAAGGAGTAGCAAACAGACAAACTGGAAAACTAAAATCTGCCACTTTTTCCTTCTCCAGAGGTTCCTCATTAAAACCTGGATAATAAGGGGAAGAACAAATCCCCACTGTAACTGAGTCACACACAGGACCTRCACATAGGAGCTCTGTATAACAGACACACGCATACACATAAAAGCATTCCAGCTGCAGTCTTAGCTTTTTTCTGCCTTTCATTTGTGCAAGACCATCCTCTGCCTTTGGATATCTAACTATACTTTCTACTTTCTTTATTAAGAGACATGGATATTAATCTCTCCATTAATCTTCATTACCAAGTCACCAGCTTCTAGGTAATGCTTTGAAAATCTGCCTTCATCAAGATGGCAACAGTATCATCACTACTGGTACCTTGGTCTTCTCTAATCTAGCCCCTGCCATCATAGAGCTTGACCAGATTCATAGTCACGGATATTTTCTTGGGAGATTTGTGGCCCAAAGCATTGTGTCTTCCAGTGATCTGGAAACTGAAGACATTTGTTTGAGATGATACAGTCACCAGCTGGAACAAAGCTGTTTCATTTCCATTCTAGGTTTGGGCATGGCTGATGACAGTAGGGTTTGACCATAATGATCTCTGGTGTGTGCATACCATTGACAATGACAGAGAACAAGACAGGTCTCAAGCTATTCTTTCTTTGTAATGAACCCTTCAATTCATGTGGCTGGAGTCAACAAAGTACTGTCTACAGAAACAACACTGTCTTTTTGCTTTTCCACGAAAACCTACTATCCAAGGATCGACGTGAGGCAGTTGGAAGGAATTAATGGGATTTGCACTGGCAGACCTTGAAGCATTCACCCCACAGGTGTGAACTCCTTATCTTGGAGACCACAGCTCTTTCCTGGCTTACCAAAACCTGTCTACTCACACAATAAAATGGCACATCTTCCTAATTGCTTTTTTTTTTCAACATAAGGTGTTAACTAGCAGCAGAAAGTTTTATAGTTAGTACAGTCATGTGTATCATACATACATGTATATCATACATGTATTTACAGAGGTATCATGGAAGCCACATATTATTTTGAACTCCATCCTCAGTTGAAATTCAAGACAGAAGTTATGTGCATTTCTCCCCAAAAAAGTATAGTCAGGAGACTACAGTTTTGGGTGGTCTTGAAACATCTTTAAGAATCCAAGGGGACCCTCAGAAGAATAGAGTTGGGGAGCTAGGAATTAGACTGGCACTAGGGCTAGTGCGTAGACCTAAGGTCAAGAGTACCTCAAGAAAAGGTCAAGTAGGAATAAATACGATATAGGAGTTTCAAAAATAACACAGTTTGTGGCTTACCCTTCAAGTCTTTCTCTGAGGTTTTCTCACAGTAAGTAATGGGACAACTCCCATATAGAACTTGCTACAAAAGACTTTAGAGATGTAAACATACATTGACAAGCACAAAACATACCTTCCCTTTATGACAGAAATGCTTCTGGTGTTAGGTTACCTCAACGTAGATCTTTTGCTATTTTAGTCAGTCTTATCAGCTGGGTTTCTCTTCGTTAGGAACATGTATTATCAGTGTCAGAGTTGCTAGGGGGTTCTTTTTAAGTTTATAGGACTTTGTTATCTTTTTTTTTGGTTTTACATCAAAGGTACATTAAAACAGATGGATGTGAGTCAGGGAACTTGGCTTCTTATTTCCTTACCTAAATTTATTACATAATTTCTGTCTACTATGCATATTTTTGTGTCCAAAGCTGTGGATCAAACTCAAATGCTATAAAGTGCTCCACTCTATAAAGATGCAGAGGAAGTCACACATTTATTTATTCAAGGAGCTTACAAAACCATACAACTTTCTGTACCCTGTTCCTCATCTCTTGCCCTTTGTGGATTTCCTTCACAGTACAGGAAAACTCTTTGAGCTCAGCCTGAGGGATGGAGACCTCACACTGGCTGACCCAAGGGACTGAAGGCATCCCACTGAGCAAATAGYTGTTTCCTGAGATAGGTGTTTTGCCCATGGCATCACAGAGCAGGTCCTGCTGCTGCTAGAGTCCTCCTGGATAGTTGTCTCTTTGCTGTCTTGCTGGCAAACTGTGCTGCGGCCAAGGGCAAGAAGTGATGCAGAAGCATTGCAGGAGGTCCACTTTCTATTATCAAGGCAGGGGACACAAAGGACCAGTCCTGCTTCCCCAGGGCAGTGCTCCCATGGAGGTACCAGTCACACAGTAGGAGCACTGCACTCTGTAGCACAGCTGCTCTGGAGCTGTGACCTTGATGACCTCCAAGGCTGATGTACAACACACAGGTCTTGCAGCTGATATCTCTTGCACAGCTGGGAACAAGAGCCACAGAGGTCCTACTAATGCCTACCTGTAAAGAAGCAGCTGCATTGAGTCTATTTCCTATAAAGTACTAGTTAAGGCAGGATCAGCTCTGATTGTGCTGTTTTATGCAGGTGTCTCATGGAGACTTGTCACAGCCATCAGACATTTGAAAACTATGGCTGTAATAATCATGTCTCTAGTTGATTTGGCTTCACTGAAATTTTGTAACTGGGGAGATGGAAGTACCACAGAATACATGGATAACTAGAGACCAAAAAGACTGCTGATTCTGGGACGTTGAACTTTCTCCAGGACTGAGAGAAGGCAGGGCTTGCAGGGTTTAGTCCGTGTAGAAGATCTGTGAAGGAAGGCAGGGTATCACCAGGAAAAAGGTCTCATCTGGTTATATTGGAGGAGATGTGACAACTTGCAAATAGGGAACTGGCACTGGATCAAAAAGTGATATAAGTACTGGAAGTTTTCTCCTGGGGCCAGATGATTTAGGCTGAACTAATGCAGGTAAAAGTGAGATTTTTCACAGGCAGCATTTATCCTAATGAGCCACGTCTGTGTCCTGTGCTTGTGGTCCCTGGCTTACTGGAAAGCTCAAGAGCTGAAGTTTGGCTGCTTCTGAATGCCTGAGCACCTGGGAGGTTTCCAGTGACTTTCTTGACCAGACCTCCAGAAGGGGCAAGCACAGATCCAGAAAAGGCTCATGAGGAAGTCTCCTGTGTGGGGCAATGTACGTGCTTATCTGAAGGGTTCATGGGAAAAATCCTGGAGAATCAACCACTGGCTGTCAAGCATTCTGCAGGGGAGGTTAGGCACCTGGCAGTTTGAGTTTAGGACAAGAAAGGCTGAGTAATTTGCAAGAGCAGCATCAGTGGGTGAACCCGTAGCTCTCTCCTGCAAGGTGTTTTAAAGAAAAATCTGGGGCAGGCCCACAGAGCTAGCATGTGCTATGTGTCCAGGGTAAACACAAGAACAACAGTTGGCTGTGAGGAGGCAACAGTACCTTCACCCAGAGCTCTCATGCAGCCCATTGCACTGAGAGCTGTCACTTCCCTCCAGTTGTACAGCTGCTGCACGAGAGGAAACCAATAAAGCATCATCTCAACCATTCAGACACTTTGAGGTTGTGCTCTGCCCACTCAGGATTCAGGCACAGACCTCAGTCCCTGGGAGGAACAAGTTCATGTGCGTCAGCTGAGCCACAATAACGAACTATGTTTTCTCTCAGCATAAAAGGAGGTAGTTTAAGCATCAGTGAAAAGCATCTGACCCCATGAATTTGAGGCTAGAAGTGTGCATGATCAGCTGGTGCAGAAGAACTTCTCTAGCACAGAAGCTCAGCTATACCTGAGCTTTCTCCCACCTAGTGGGTAACCCCATGACAGCAGCAGCCATCAAAAAGATCATAAATGAAAGACTGAGTTATAAAACTGTCATTCTGTCACTGCTGCATCTCCATGTGGAGAACTATGTTGTACAGCAGGGAAAGCAGAGAAGTTGGATTTTGGGGGGACTGAGGGCTTTCTATGTGGAGGATGCCACAGAAATGTCATTCTCGGCTGCGGTTGGGAAGCAGACAGCAGCTAGGGACATTTGTCTCCTGGTGCAACAGGGACCTCAGTACAACTCTGCAGCAATGCGCATTTAACCCAGGCAAGTCTTTTCCTCATCTCTGCCTGCCACAGACGGGACAACCTGTATCCCCAGACACCTACCAGGAGGTTGCTGAGGTCTGAAATGCTGGCCTCCCCTGCCTCCTCCCCCAGGCCTTCTCTCCTTTGGGGCTAAAGGGAAAGTCAGAAGGGCTTCATGATCCTGGCTCTTGTGAAACTCCTTTTGCCTGTTGCATGCTGGACACCTACCCCAGGCAGTCCAACTAGAATGGAGCAGCAGCTTTAGTGTCCACTCGTAAAGGTGTTTTTGTGTTTAAAAGCTTCCAGCTTGTCATAACTATTGCTTCACTTGATAAAAATATTTGTAACTGGTGACTGTACCAGAGGATAGTCAAAAACTGTGACCTGCAGAGAGCACATCTTGTTGCCTCAGATGTGCTGCTACATACAAGAGTACAGACAGGAGCCTTAAGTAGTTATGTTCTTTTTTTTAAATTGTTTTTGCCAGAGCATCAGTCCCAGAATCTATTATCAACTTTATCCCTTCCACACAATATTGATACAAGCCCTTGTATATATATGTCATATATCATACACAGCAATGTGTATGATATATGACCTTCAAAACTCACAGAAAAGAAACCCACACACTCACATTCAGCCTGGGGGTCCAGCCCACCCAATGCAGGCATTGTTTAGATCCTCTAGGTTTATACATGAAAACAGAGCAKCCCTCTCAAAGTAACCTGACTATGCTGCTCATCTAGAAATAGAAATGAGTAAGTGCTTCAAAGGTTGTCCAGGGATGCCTTAGGCAGACTCATTCGCCTTCTGAAGGTCCATTAGACATTAGATATATTTGTTCTGTCCTAATATTATGTTCCTCTCTGGATTGTCCCTGAAGAATGATGTTGACTTAAGAATAGAACTGTCAGGAGGGTCATGATATTTAGGGAGGAGCATTGTCATYGGAATGGTGTTGTTTGTCCCCTTCTGTGTGTGCTGCATTGTCTGGCCCCTAATGCTGTTGAGGTACTTCAGTCGCGCTGGAGGTGTCAGGCCCTGCGCAGGGTGAACAGGATGTGGTCCCTCCTTCAAAAATGTCACAGTCTAGTAGAGTGGAAAATGACTAGAAAATAAAAATAAATTTTCCACCAACTGTGATTTTGTGTGTGTGTGTGAAGTTGCACAAGCAAGAGCCATTCTGATCTGCAGAGGTCCCTTAACTGCAAAATCACCATCCCTTGTAGTGTTTATTAGCAGGTTATTGTTATTTTTTATTAAAAGAGAGTTAATAAGTAATGGCTACTATAACTTTCTTCATTGGGGCGTTTACTGGACTCTTTGTAGTTTCATTAATTTCTTGTTTCATTAATTCTTTGGATTGAGGCTTGTGCTGGGCGCCTTTTTTTTTTTCTGTACTGTTCTTTTTGCCAACTTAGCAGTTATTTGTTAACCATTTTTCATCAAGATCCTTAAATTCATCATATTACCTGGTTCCTGCTAACGCTTATGCTACCTAGTTCCTCTTCTCATCCAGCAACTGAAATTCCTTTAGTAAGTTGTGTTGCTTCAGTTCTTCAACAAACATGATACTGGTCCTTCAAACAAATGATCTTCCTGAATGTAATTTCACTGTAATTTCTTCCCACATGATACACTGAAGAGCGAAATTAACTTTTAACAGGTTTTAATCTCCAATTCTACATATAGTATTAAGTCCAGTTATAACAAAGTACATTTATAAAGAGATTCCACAACTATTAAAACTTCATGTAACTTGTCATGAAGATTAAGGCTTAAAGTCTGCAGTGCCAGATGAAACAAGTTTCTAACAATAGATTTGATTTTTTTTCAGTATCTTCTCTCCTTTCCTCATTAGGTTGCTACGAAACAGAATGAGTCTGTACGAACACACAAACTGTGCCTGATCATCCTTGCTTTTCTTCTGCGTTCAATTCTAACCTCACCTTTGAATTTTGCTGGGGGCAAAGAAAATTTGAACATTTCTATGACTTTTTTCTGTCTGTAATCTATACTGTTCTCAATATCTGATAAAGCTTGACTTTGGGTTTTTAGCTGAGGAGTTGCAAACGTGGCAGTAAAACATCAAGAATGGGTCAAGTTGACACCTAAACATAGTTATATATGAGGTTTGTGGTTGGAAGACCTGTTGTGAAGCCATTGCTAACCGGGGGCAGCTGGACAGGCTGATCAGCTGCTTATTCCCTTGTAATAGTCTCATGTCCAGTAGTTTTAGTGTTGAGAGAAGGGCGAACAGAATTCCCCATTCATTTATTACTTAGTTCTAATAACCTTTTAAACTTGATAATTGGTGTATATCTTATTTTAGAGGTAAAAGTTCAGCTTTCTTCCCTAAATGCAATGTATTATCTTCCGCATGTTAAGTGCAGTAAGGAACAAAAGTACAGATACGGACCACAGAGTACCCTGAATCGGAGAGAAAGTATATTTAAAAAACCCCCTAGAATAATGAGGCTTGCAGCCAGAAGTCAATCACTGACTACCAGACAGTGTCAAGAAACAGTGGGCACTAAAATTTCAGCTTTACAGTTCAGCTCTCTAACCTCTGAGAGCATTTCAAACAAGGTGTACATTGCATTTAGCCTCTTCTTATCGTGCCATATAGGGCCTTCCTGAATATATAAAATACCTTTTCCCAGGTGGGAAGCAAAAAGACGAACAGGATCGCTCATGGGATTTCTGTGTATTGTTTTGTTATTGACTGATGGTTTCTGCCTTTGGGGATGGGAGTATGTGCAAGGCAGAGCAGGTAGGCATTTTGTATTTGTACTGCCCACAATTGTTACGAGGCATAAAACCACTGAAATGGGTAGTTCTCTGACCATTTGTAACTCTTGTGGGAGCATTTTCCATAGCATGATTTAGTGTTACATTGATTTCCACATCAGTTTGGGTAAGTTTTACTTGTCCAATATGTCTGCTTGCAATGTGGAAAAGTATTCTGTAAAAATATGGTTTGATTGATGGCTGTATCTTCCTCCCATGTCACACTTGCCAGGACAGACGACTGTTTCACACTAGATTTTAATAAGTCCTGCCTGCAAAGCCATCGTAGCTGCCGGAGACCCTGTTCTGTTGCAAGACATATTCTGTCTCCCCAGAATGCCAGYTAAATTTTCTTTCTTAATCACATGCTGCTGACAAAGATTCATGAAATCCCAAGAGTGCTGCTTGATATTAAGATAAAGATTGAGGTTCTGGCATGCAATAGGAATGACTGTGTTTTGGAAGTCACAGAGAGTGATGTAAGGGATGCTATTTTCAAGCCAGACTTCTTACATGAAGCAAATGTTACAGCGCTATTACATGATGTTACAGGTGGGAAATAAATGGTAGGGAAGAAATGGTGATATAAGGGTGCTACAGCTTCTGCGGCAGGCTCCTGCTCTCTTGCATCTCGGCTGCCCCATTACAATCAGCAGTTTGCACACTTCAGGCAAGCAAGGTACTGGGTCTGGTGGGAATGGAGTTAACTTTCTTCATAGCAGCCCATATCGCATTTGTAGCTAAAACCGTGTTGATAACGCACTAATGTGTTGACTATTGCTGAACAGTGCTTGCACAGTGCCAAGGCTTTCTCTCTTCTCCCTCTCCCCACCAGCGAGTAGGCTGGGGGTGGGCAAGAGATTGGGAGGGGACACAGCCGGGAGAGCTGACCCCAGCTGACCAAAGAGATATTCCATACCATGTGACATCATACTGAGCAATAAATACTCAGGGAGAGGACGAAAGGGGGATGTTTGTGGTTACGGTGTTTGTCTCCCCCAGCAACCCTTAAACCTGCTGAGGTCCTGCTTTCCGGGAAGTGGCAGGACATCCATCTACCAGTGGGAAGTAGGGAATGAATTCCTCTTTTTGCTTTACTTGTGCACGCAGCTTTTGCTTTCCCTAATAAAAAGTCATTATCTTGATCCACGAGTCTCCTCACCTTCTGTTTTCTCCCCATCTTGTGGGAAAGGGGAGTGAGAGAGTGTCTGGGTGGGAGTTTGGCTGCTGGCCAGGGTAAACCCACTGCAGTGCTGGTAGGTTTTTTTCCTTGCATGTGGTTGTTAACACATCAAGATCTCAGAAGTCACATTGCTTAATGCAATGATGTATAATGGAGCAGACAGCAAGTGCTGAAATATATGGAAAATTACTTTCAGCTGTTTTGTCCAGGGAGTAATCGGTAGGCTTATTTAGCGTTGCAAAACTGTTCACACTTACACATCAAAAATAGTTTATACATGATGGTCCACTTTTTAATCCAGTAATTTCAGAGAAGAGAATCTAAACTTCAAATATACAGCAAGAACAGATTGTGCAAATTGTGAATATTGTATTTCCATTAAAATATTTCTTCTCCCTGTAGTAGTTATAATGTACTGGGGCTTCAGCTGAGGGGGAGGGAGAAAAAGACTTTTCTGATTTTTCCTGCCCATACGTACCTTACACGTTAAGTAGTTTGGTGACTTTTTTTTTTTTAAACATTAATTACAGTAGATCTGCCAGGCACACATGTGCCAAACTTCCCTACAGAGATTTATTGCCTGCCATCCACACCCACTCAGCTCACGTTAGCCATCATTTTGTCACTGCCCAACAAACCCACAGGCCCCACGTGAGGACCTGACGGCTCACAAAACACTGCCAATTGCATAAAGCCATCAGATGCACAGAAAATCCTCTGAGTCCTAAGAAAAACAGCTTTTCATGTGATTTCCCTATTTACAAGTACTTCAGTTGTAACTGACATTTCTAACATTTACAGAGAGATGAGTGATGGTTACTGTGACCATCTGGTTCCCTCAGTATTCATGACACTAACACTCAAAACGCTCAAGTGCCTGTGGAAAGTGAGTAGAAAGTCAAAGGTGACTGAATATACATGAGTTTTCAAACATGAATAAGTTTTCAGACGTTGCTCTTTTCCTCTGTGTGGGTTTGTGGTGCTGAGAAAGAGAGAGCTCAGTGAATGTGCTGACCTCTGGGAACTGTGGGAACAGCTTAACCAAGAGCGATCGAAATTCAGCTTCTTCTTCTTAGAAACTTCTACATACAAAATTTATTTTCATTTCTGTTCGGAAATACAAATATGTTCAAATCTCCTCTGAAATGTGAATCCTAAATTAAATATTTTTGTTGCAATTTTTTTTTCTAAATTGTGTATCTTTTCATTTGTTTGCGTATGTGCTTTGTTGCATAACATTATGTACAACTACTGACTTGTGAAGAAATACAGAAGTAAAGCAATAAAAAAGGTTTTAAAATCCTCCATTAACAAGATAATTGCATTCCAAACAAATTCTGTCTTGAAAATATTATTTGGAAGATTATCAAATTTCATTTCAAAGTGTTTTCCATCTGCTGAATTTTGCTACACTTTAAGCATTTTATGGAAAAAAAGACATTTTCAAATGGAAAAAGCTGTTAGACAAAAAGCCTCTTATCAGTTGTTACCTGAGTTCACTAGATGGTATGAAGATGGTCTTTCCTAATTTTTGTGATCATCCTATGATCAAGGGGTAATTCAGGTCGGTTTCTGCTCACATAATGTTTAATAAAATATTTGCTTTCCTTGTCACTCAGAGAAACATTGGTATTTGGTATGGGAGTTCTGTATTATAATTATTATTTTTATTAAAACAGCTACTTACATTTTATGAGCAGTCAACAAAGTACACACACACACTTGCAGATGGAGTGCTTTTGACTTTGAGCTGGAGTGACTTGCATTTTGAGTTCTCACTGAGTTAGGCTGAATTGCCTTCCACGTGTCAAACTGCTGACTCTGTCAACAAGACAGTGGTTTTTAGATGGCAACGCAAATTTTTTACAAAACATGCATTTTAAGCATGGTGCAACAATGACTTCCAGTGAAAGAAAACTTTTTTCCTTAAAATTATTCTTTGGATGATGTTCTGTGTCTATTACGAATGGTTGAATAGGTGTTGCAGTTCAAACAATGTTACAAGTATTTTTCATATACCAGTTCCATTTTTAACTTCTGTATTCTCACTTTAACTATTGCCTATGACTGTTGATGTTCTTTTTGAAAGTTTTCATATGAAAAAAAGTTAGAGCAGTTCATCTGGATGCTCACCTGGATTTTGTTGCCAGTTGTTTGTAACTTAACACTGTAGAGCATGATTTTGGTCACAAAGAGGACTGCAGCAAAATGTTACCAACTTCAGTGAGCCAAGGACAATACCTACCGAGTCCTGTACATAAGAGCTGTAGTGGCATTGCTATGATTTCAAACCAGTCACCATTCAGCCAGTAAAGGTACAGTACTGCAGTTATGAAACAGCTCTCTATAAAATCGTTTATCCCTTCTCACGTTTCCTAACAAAATTGCTTATTCTTAAAAATCTGCAAGATTTGTGTGCTGCAACTTTCATGGCTGAGTATTTTGGGTTCATTTCTTGTTTTTTCTTCTGTTTGGTTTGGTGTGGTTTGGGATTTTTTTTTGTGTTGGTTTTGTTGTTGTTGTTGTTGTTTGTTTTGTTGTTTTTTTTTAATCCAAGTTGCATGTTTTAAAAATAAAAGGTTATGAAATGATGATACCATCTTACCTGTCTGAATAGTGAGTTGGCAATAGTCTATACCACCTTCTCRCCCTCCTTGTTTGAACAAAATACTGTCCATGCTCAGCTCAAATTTACCTCCTCATCTCTGAATCAGCCATCTCTCTGGCAATAGCAGAATTTCTAGTGGCAAATGAAGGACTCCTACAAATACATTACCTTTTGGTGAGAGCTGGTTTGCTAAGCATTACATGGCAATTGATCAATAAGATATTSCACCCTGCAAAATAACTGTATAGATGCTGACAAAGTTATTTTTCCCAGCTCTTAATGACCATAAAATAAATCTTTAAAAAATTTAAGACTTGACCATGATCTTAATCATTTCAGTGTAAACCCAAAGCCAGTTTAATGAGTTACTCCTAATCTAACCTAAGTAATGAACACCAGAATGGAGGGCCTTAACCAAAGATGATTGATGTCTGTCTACTCCTATCAAAGGATGGTGGAGTAGGTTTGTTTTTTCTCTGCTGAACTATAAAGATTTTCCACCTTTTAACATTAAGTACTGTAGTACAGATATAAGTCAAAGTAAAGATGTTCTTACTAAGCAGTTTCCAGAAATGCATGTTCATTAGCTGCTCTCAGTTGTAGGTTTCCTGCCTTTTCTTAACAACATACCTGACCAGACAAATTTCCCATAAGGTGGGAAACTGTTGAAGCATTGCCATTCATTTACATGGGCTTGGAACAAGATGCCATGTTAGATTACCAATGGCTGGAGGCATCTTCTTCCTTGTGAGGTGGAAAATCTGATAAGTCCTTAGGGAAAAGCTCAGGCAAAAAGTGATGTTGAGAATGCTAAAGTAACTTAAGAACAAAGTGACTTAAGAGTGCATCTCACAGAAGGGAAGAGCACTGTACCTTCTGCCCAGGAGTCCTCATTCTTCAGAGATGATCACACACCAAGGTTAGCAGCACATTCCTGTAGGATTTCCTTATCCTACCATATCATTCTACCTGGACAGACCTTCTGTGGGACACTGACTTTCACATGGACGTTAACCAGTGTTTTCCTCACTACAGAAGTCCTGGCTATCTTCATATCCTCAGTGCCAAGGAATTCCATGAGTGAAGTGCAAAGTTTAAAAAGAACAAGAAGGGGCAAACCAGATAGAAATCTGTAAAACCAACACTGTTCCTAAGGTTATCTTTCGTAAAAATTAATAAAGAAATCAGAAACAATCCCCTCCCAACCCACAACATGACACTCACTTCTCTGGGCAGAGCAGGGGCAGACAGTCAAAGTGCCACTCGTGCACGTTTCTGAAAGTGCTTTGTAAATATAATCCCTGCTTTGAGCTGAAGGAACAAAACTGGACTCTTATTCTCAGAAATAAAGTCCCTAGCATCAGCTGCAAGAGGTCTCCCCCAGATTCAAATGGAGCAGGGTTTTCGCAAATAAAAATTCTGAAGGTGTGAGATAAACATAAGCATTTAGGAAAGAATTTGGTAACAAATAGTCCATTCATAGGAATGTAAAGCTATAAATAGACCAACAGTTTTCCRATACCACAGTTACTTAATTAAAAAATGTAAAAGTGCAATAAAGAGCACAAGTTGAATGTTAGCCCACATGGCACGAAGTGCTTAAGATGATGCTATATTTGCAAACAAGACATTAGGTAGATTAGCACAATACAAAGCAATTCAATTACAGGCAGCATGACCTTTTACTGCTTATGCTCAAAAGCAGCAGAAGGAACCTCGCCTATAATGAACATTTAGCACTCTACTTTGTTGCTGTTTTCTGGCATTATCTAAATGAACATGTCTTTTCTATATCGCAGATGAATTTGGATGTCTGTAGCCTTTCAACAGGGAGATTTCCCTTTCTCAGCTCAATGTTCTAAGTATTGTCAATGAGGTCATACATACGTTCTCAGTAATATAACGGTAGCTTCAGTTTAACCATCAAGATATTGATTGCACCCTTGGGAAACTACAAAGCTGGGAGTCATGAAAATAACATTTGCCACTTTGCAGTGATTGCAGTAATACAGTATCTCCTCCGGTGCACCAGAGAACAGCATTCCCCCCTTACTGTCCTTCCTGCAGTGAAAGTTGTGTGTTAAGCAGTGCCTGCTGCAGGTAACAACAGTGTTGCATGCACTACCTCACCTTAGTACATCTGAAATCAAAACTGCCACCTAGGCTAAGATGTGGTTTCTCCCAGAAAAGGGAGAGTCATTAAAAAAACCTACTGACTTCACCTAAGAAAAATAACTTTATACATTAAAACTAAGGAGTACCATGTGATCAAGATCTCAGTTTTATCTCTCTTCTATATGATAAAGTGCTATGACCCCTTCACATCATGCTGGTAAATTGGCTCAATGATGACTCAGAAAATGCCACCTGCACTTCCCACCCAGCAGCTGAGTTTTAACTACAAGTCCTTTAATTGGAAATACAATTTTTCAGATAGGCTTTCTTTTTTAAAAATGTTATTGTTCTTGCATTTGAATACCTTGTACTTACTTTGTTTTAAAATGTAATGCTTGGCACATACAGTATGTGGTTCTGAATAATATCGTCCAAYATAACAAATACAGCCAAGTGTATAGTGTCAGAAAATGGTTTGTTGAGGGCAGGAGCCTGTTTTAGTTAACATGGGAGAAAGGCACCTCGCTGTGCAGCATTGTATAGTCTTCAGGTACAGCTACTTGAGTCCAGAGCAGCTCCCAAAGCTGTGAGTGAAACAATGAGAAGAAATTAGATAGGAGATTTAATTATAGGAAAAGAAGGAACAGGGGATAGGAAGTGGCCCCGGGGGGGGTGTCTGTGGTTAGTGGCATGTTCAGTCAGGCTATGCCGGCCACCTGGATTTCTGGGAATTTAATCAAGTGCCAGAAAGCCTGGACAGTTAGTTAAGGAGTACCTCTGCCGAGCCATCCTAGCTGCACCCAGAGGTGCAGAGGGGGTTAATGAGTGCCCCTGGTCCCAGCCATACGGTGGCAGGAATGCAGCTGCGTCAGGGGGGAAACCCTGAGCTCACTGGGTGGACTCACCAGAGAGACCAAAAGGAAAGCTCTCTGTCCTCCTGGAAATCCCCAGCTGAACGCTGCGCAGGGAGGGGGGCAGCGCTTCTGCTAACTCTTCAGGACAAGGAGACCATATATGTACATTGTCTTGGGGTCATTGTTAAAAGCAATATTTCCATCCCACTCCTCACACAAGTATGTTCAAAGCAGGAATAGCTAAACTTTTTTCCAATTAAGGCATTGCTAGCTTATGAGGGACTGGAGACTCTAGATTTTCAAGGGGGATGAAGGGTAGTAAAGAAGGCACTTCTCCATGGGTTCCTCTGGACCTTGGTCCCTCCAGCCCTGCCATGATGATTGCCCAGCCAGCATACATGCTAGTTTGCTCCTGAACTTCTTTGTGTTGTGGACCAGCTAATTCCTCCCAAGAGGAAAGCCGGAACTGGTGGATGAAGACTTCGCTCCAGGATCTGCTCCACGCAGCCAGCGAGGATGTGGGCTGTGCAAGGGTTCACCACTCAGCCCACCAGTCTTTCAACATTATCTAAGTAAGTCTTGGGCTCCCCCACATCCCATGCGTGCATGACACACTGCTGCTTTCCTGAGATAAAACCACCATGCTCATGGGTTGTCAAGGCTCTTTCTCTAAATATATCTTATCTTGAATTGGTACACTAAGAACAACTAGCACATTGCAGGGGACCAGAGGGGCAAGCTGGGGCTGAAAAGACCAAAGGCATCCCAGATGGCCTCTAGACTCCATTGGCCAGGCAGCTCCCACCAGATGGCATGGCAGCTTGGCACAACAAGATACAACCACTGTGCTGAGCTGTGCCAGCATTTCAGAAGTTGAATCCAGCCTTTTCCAAGGCCAGAGATGCCAACAAAAGGTCTGGTGCAACTTCACGTAAATGTGCAAGCAGCACTGAGTCTTTGGTGAGGAGGTCTTCACTGGCTCACCTCTCCTGTACCATGTTCAATGTCCCTCTGGTCTGGTACTGGGGCCCTGTCTTGAGCTCAATAGACCAGGGAGGCCAGCTGCCATCTCCATGTCCTCGACTGTCAGCGCTAAGGAGGAGGACCCAGAGGAAGGGCCACCTCACCATTGGATCTTCATCCCTCATGACCCTGAGGTGATGTGCTCCAGGGGGAGACCAAACCTCCGGGAGCAGGTGAGAGCTGACGCTGGATGAGTCAGGCTCAGGGGTTATTTGTTGCTAGAGCAGTTACATGTGCACAGGTGGCAATAGGCATTTGCCTCCCATCCAAAAGACAGGTCCATGGATGGTCCTTGTGACTGAGCTTGTAAAACCGGTTAGCCCTCTCCTGCTATGGCCCACTGGTGAGCATGGACGTGGAGCTTATCAGCAGCTCCTCCCCCAAAATGGGTAACCCTGACTGTGCAATGTGGACCATGTGGGTGCACAGACTCTGCAGAGTGGCACTGCAAACTTCTATCACCTGTGTGACCACAATGGATTTTTTCAATCTTTAAATCAATGGCTCTGTTAAGTCTGACACCTTTTCTATGAGAGTGGCTTTGAAGTGTGGTGATGTGGCTCCAAGGGGGCTCCCAGTTCCCAGCCAGGCACCTTAGAGGTGGCCTTCCATCTTTCTAAATTTTGCATCCTGGGTTGGCAATCTCACAAGTGATGAGATGTCTCACAGTGACAGACACTGGTGTCCATAACCCCAAACCTTCCCCATGCAAGGGAAAGACTGCCATAGGTTGCAATAGAAAATGAGGTTGTTTAGCAAGTGGGGCTGTGTTGGGGAAAGATAAAAGCAAGTGTGGTCTGCATATCTAGGAGCCAGAGTTGCACCCTATCTGGTGGTACCCCTCACCCAAGCCTGTCCCACCTCAGCTAGGCTCCCCCAGGCTGAGGCCATCCCAGTGAAGGGCTTCTGCCATCACGTGCTGAGAAGCTGTGGGCGCACATGAGGCGGGAACAGGCTGAAGGTTAGCTTTGCCAGGGAGTAACGATGAAGGTGTGCTGCCTTTTTTTAGTGTGCTCTATTGTGGCCCTTTGCAGAGTGCAGCACAGACGATGAGGAGTGAAGCTACAGGGCCATGTTGGTGAACAAATATGAAGGTCTCTGGGACTGGGACGGTGACAAGGTTTGTTCTGAGTTTTGCTGCAGTCAGTCTGCTCCAGGGGGGTGATCATGAAGAGYGTGAGCGTGAGTCATCCCTCACCAGCTGATCGGAGGCCCCAGGCTCCCTTCATGGATCATAAAGGCTGCATAGATGTAGCCTAGATGTCTCTGTAAGCATCAGAACTCAACTGTCAGGCACCACTATTACTCACAACTTGTTATTTGACAGGGTAAGTTCTTCTGAATCGCATTTTCCAATAAAATCTTCTAAATCTGTGCATTTTTTTTTTGCTGGTGGGTAGATATCCAAATGATAGTGCTGTCCAGGGAGGAACTCATGACAAAGTCTTCCTGGAATTCACAAAATTTACATCCTCCTACTTATTCCACTTTGCAGCTCATTGTCACACACATACCCTGAGCCTACTGAACACAAAGGATGTGTGGAAAGGAGGAAGAGAGACTGGTCACCACATCACCTGCTTTCACCTGCTGCTGAGCACCTCCTCAGAAAGGCCCAAGAACAGGGTGTGCTCACAGCTGGAGTGCCCCGGGGTCCAGGCTGGAGCATCCATCACAGTCAGGAGCTTGTAGCTGGCTAGGTAAGCCGCTGCCCAGACAAATATCCTCATGCCTGGATGCTCTGAAAGAAAGGCTCTGCCATCAAGATCTTGGCTTGTCCCCTTGCAAGATGGGAATGACACGTTTTCTCCACACTAGTTATTTGAAAGAAGAGTTTAGATTGCTAAGATCAGGATAGTGTTCATGAGTCAATAAATCATCAATTTCCCCCCCAAAAATTTAATCAAAAAAACCCTCCCTGCCAACTCTGCTATAGATCAACATCAGATCAATACTGTAAAATAATCCCTCCAAATTCATGTTTCTCTATTAAATGTGGGTCTGAGCAGTTCCTATTTTGTAACAAAAATGCACACCAAGACTGCTGTAGATAGCATCTATTTGATTTATATGGTCTGAACTGCCCTATAAATCTGGGGGGAAAGGCCATGTTTTGTAGCATTGTTACAGGCAGGTAGAGGGGGAGGAGAGGCAGGACGTAGCTAAAAAAGGGTCTGCTGATTTACCGTACTAAAAATACTGGAAGTAGCATTCTGGTCTTCCAGGTTTGCTGGAGCAGAAGGGGAAGTCTCAGGAGCGTTTAGTGGTTTGAGTGAAAAGGAATGAAGACTGTGGATTTTTTAACAAAAGCTTCCTTATTTCATTTGTTAATTAATAATTGATGTTACCTAGGTGTTAATAAAAGCAAACAAAAACCAAAGAGCTTTGAAAAGGCTGTCTTGAAATCCTGTCACTCCCACCTGCTCATACTGAGCATTTTTTGCCCTACATAATCTCACCATTTCATTAGCTCTTCACTCATCCTGGTCTCCCTAGTCTGCAGGGTTTTCTAGCCTGCATTTCTGATGAAAAAGAAAGAGAAATTCCTAGGGGAAGGGACAGCCTTTTGCTGTTCATTAGGGCTGAGCCTCGCTCAGTCACTTGGATCCTGATCTAGAAGCAGGACCTGTAGCTACCATGATAGTGGCAATGATGTGAAGGGCGAGAAGAGCTGCCCTTGTCTCTGGGCTGGGGACCCCATGGTGCTGAGTGTCTACATGGGGCTGTGCACCACTGTTATGTCTGTAGTGCTGCAAGTGCTTGCAGCAGACGGTATCACAGTGCAATCAGCCTCTGTAACTCTATAGGTGCTGAAGAGTCACCTCGTAACAGAAGACTAAATATTGTCTTTCATTCTTACTTTACAGCCACAGGTCTGAGCAGCTGCACCTCAGACCTCACAGGGAGGGCTCACATGTGGGGGCTTCATAAAAATGCCACTGCAACCTAAAGCAAAAGAAATGTTGCTATTCTCACTCCCACTCCTTCTCACTGTGAAAAGTCAGGCCTGTTGACATGCTAAGGCAAACAAAAATGACATACATTTGTTAATTATTCCTTTGTTCACTTTTACTTTTGTTGGAAATACTCTTATGGTAGTACATTTTTACTCTCAATAATGTTTGATGCCAAATCTGATATGGACCTATGGTATGACTTGTATAATTCATACTTCATCTTTCTTCAGACAATGACATTAATATTTCTCTTCTTCATTGCAGCAGAACATATTATACTTACATTTTCGAACACTTAAATGACCTTTCACTTTTTTCTTGAAAATCTTTTTTAAGTGAGGCTAGAGCTTTCGCTGGGACATTAACTTTCAATCTAAACCTGCGTCTAAGACCAACTGTGTCATTTTCATGCTGAACATCATTCAGCTCCTCCCTTTCCAGGTAAACTCCACCAGGAAATCTTTTCAGTCTCCAGCAGTGAAAATTGCTGAGTGAATAAAACCGTAAGTGTCTAAGATGGGTCTCATACCCAGCCCTTCAATGGTTAAGTAAAGGTAGTTCTTCAGGCGTGCTGACTTCATCCCTTCGGGGTTTTTCCATCCCCTCAGACACGTGGTACACTCTGTCTTTCCTTTTTCTGATGCAATGCAGCCTACATTATTGAAACACTCCATTGCTGTTTTACTAATTAGCCTTTATTACCAGAATTGGTCTGACCTTATCTACCTTCAGTACTGTTCTTCCTGGCTCTGTTCCTCCAGAGCATTCTCATCTATTCCCATGTACAATGCACATTCAGGAGCTTGTTTGGGTTATGAGTCAGAAGATAAGCCTGTCTCCCAGTCTGCAGCTGTAGCTGGAAGGCTCCTGAGGCTGAGCTGTAATCTCCAATATTCTTTACAGTAATTGTTATTTTCTTTACAGGGTAGATTGAGGGATCAATATCTAAAAGCAGTAGAGATATTATTATAATTTGCCTGGCATTTGTAATCCAGACTATAGACTACAGAGAAAATCTTACAGGGATAGAAGTGCATGCTCTGAATATCACAATGTTTTTTGCTGCTGTTAAGCAGAGGGGGAGTGTCAAGAGTCTCCATCATGAGGTGAACAGTCTCCAGAGGCTGGGTAAGGTTTGTTCCACCATGTACTTCTTGCTCTGACAAGGACAATGGAGGTTGGTGGGAAGCTGTTGTCCCACCTTCTCCTTCCTGAGCAGCAGTGCCAACAGTGCCATGACATAAATAATCAAAATAACATTAACTTAAACCAAACAGTAACCAACACAGAAAACCTCTCTGTTGGAGTAGGCAGCTGTACGCTGCAGTCTCCCACAAACGTGTTTATCTGCTCACCAGGCTTAGGTGGCATGCAGGAAGCCTGCCCAAGAGGGCTGATTCACTAGCAACCAGCAAGATTACACCAGATTACAGTCAAGTTTAGCTGAAAGGCTAGGGCTGCTGTCAGAAGCTGAGGAGTACAGCCCAACAAGAAAGTAAGTGCTATTACTACAGAGTTATGTGCAGAGCACATGGGAGATTGCTGGTACTTGGGGTTTCATACAGGCAAAAGAGCTGGAGTTTTTCTCTGAGAGGCTCTGTTGAGTTGTTGATTCCATAGAACTTGACTCATTTCTTCAGACCCCTGAGCCTGCTGCCTTCAGAGGAGCAGCAGCACCCTACAACAGCTCAGGGCCTAAGCAGGAGGAATTATACGTTGTTAAATAGCTATTCATACCCTGCACTTCAGGAATGTCACACCACACACGCATGGCAGCATGGCAGCATTAACGTTTTGCTACCCAGATGAAATGTAGGAGGAATTCCCTGCGTTACATGAATGTGACTACATCACTCTAATCACAACATGATTTATCATAAAGATTTGGGAAAGAATTTCTGTAAAACACATTTTTGCCCTGGAAATGGAACAATTTCCCACAAAGTGGGAAGCACTTCTTACAGAAGACTCTCTGCCTTTTGCTCCCCCTCATATCAGACAGATGCACTTTATACTGGTTTTTTATTATGCTTAGTATATTTTTAAGCACAATGCATAGCACTTCTAGCAGAACACTGTGGATAAACCTATTGTGTAATGTTGTCTCCCGCATTTGTAATATAGACTGTACAGACAGCTGGTACATGGACTATACTGTAGGCAAAGAGGCAAAACTTTTTCCTTGTGAGGCATTGTTAAATTATTGACAGCATAGAACTGCCCAGTTATGAGCAGGTTGGAGCATATTGTAGTGTTTGGAATAGCACCTGCAATTTTCCCCGCAGATTTTGTCCTAAGAGAAGATGGTGCAGTCATTATTCATTCTCTTTATAAAGCTATAGCAATTTGGCACTCAGTCCCGCAGTTGAGGGAGAAGAAGGGGACTGTGGTCTTTATTCAAGCATAACCATTTTTCAAGAAAATACAGCTGACAATGACAGAAAACTTCCCAATAGAGTACACAAATCAGGGACAGAAAAAAACAAAAAAAAATTCGAAAGCGCTCCCAACAGTGCAAGCAACCCTCCTCAAACAAAGAAAATGTCTCTTGTGGTAGCGACCAATTTCCTGTTCCCAAGCAGATGCTCTTGAAAAGGGATGAATTTACCAATTCTTTTGGCAAAACAATTTTCTTTTGATTGTGCTGGAACAACTAGAAGATTGCAAGAAGCTGGCTAAAAAAGAAAGCAAAATTAAGAACTACCTATAATATTAGCATGGTGGGAAAGCACATCATTTGCATCAGCAGCATCCAGCAGTGGCAGACTAGGAGGCTCCATCCAAAATCCTACAAATGCTCAAAAAGTGTACTCAACTCCTCAAAGACATAAAACAATAATCTATCTTTTCAGTGGAAGTACTCACAAAGAGAGAGAACAAGAGAGTGATCAAATTACAATGCATGCAAAAGGACTGACTTGAGCAAGGAGCAGCTCATAAAAGGTGAAACAGTTTGCACTAGATTCATAATCAGGATGAAAGGAAACAGCATTCGAAGGAGAATGACCCAAGCAGCCATGTAACTCCACCAAGATTGTCAGTCTTGGGCAATGCTAACGGGCAATCTTCCATCTGAAGACAGAGCAAAGATGAGATAGGCAAAGGGGCTGCTGCCAGCAAATGTGGTGGCATAACCAGGGAAAGCATGCCCAAATACAGAGGAGACAAACTACAGCGAAAACACTCTGAATGCTGTGATGAAAAAGTGTACAAACAAGGGAAACAAAGGAACAAAATCACAGAAACAAGCAAGCATCCAAAGGGTGAGTACTTGCACATACATGAGCTCAATGAAGCACAAAATGGCAAAGGAAACCACCAACCACAAAACACACAAATGGACAGAAGATGTCTGTAAAGCTCGGTGGACTACCAGATGCAAGAGAAGGGCTGAAGCCATGAATAAACTAGAAGCCAAACAGATACTAGGACATGGCTTGGTGTTTTATGTCATAAAGGCACCCTGAGCCTTTTGCAAGGAAAGAAAGTGAAATTGCAGCAAAACAAAGCAAATTAAAATCATATGATGGCATGCTCACAAAACCAGAAACATAGTGTAACTTAAAAGCAGGGTACAGGGAAAGAGGAAGGCTGGGATTTCAGGTAGAGAACAAAGAGAACAAAGAAGCCCCTGCTTTTATTAAAATATATGATCCTAACAACCCCGAAGCCAAAAGAAATGTTCCTCTCATAGACAAATGACAAACTGAAAGTGTAGCAGGAGGAACTAAATCTTCTGTTCCATCAAGGCAGCCAGAAGGCTAGTAAATTACCATCACGTTATTTTTTTCATGGRCCGGGATGTCTTCCAGACTTGTTACATGTGATAATAGATAAAATAGTTTGGCTATTATAGGAGCTGACTCCCAGAAAATCAATTCCATTACAAGAGCAAAACAACTAACAATGGGAGCCGCAAAGAGAATGGAAAAGGAGTCGTATTGTCACAGAAGCCAAGAGTTGGACGGGTAGCATGGTACTTGCTTAGAAACCAGGCAAGCTATTTGCCAGAGACCCTTAGTGCTTCAAACAAAGCACTAAAAAGAGCTCAACATCAAAGGCCCGCAAAAGGAGAAATAAACTGACTTGACATCAGCAAAACATGTTGGCAACCAGTGCCAACAATGGATATTAATAAATGTCATCGGAGCTACTTCACCATATTTGGGATGTCATCAGGTTGACAGAAATGGCAAAGAATGACATTTGGGGTAAAAACTAAGGGCAAGACTTTCAGTGTTACCAGAAAGATGTACAAACAAGATTCTTAGGAAGTTGCATCATAGCGGATGGTGTTCTGGCAGCACAGATACAATGATAGCTTGGGGAAGGCTGCTGCAAATCATGGCAGAAATCCCCACTATCTTCTGGGACCATCCAGGGATGCAGGACTGCAGTTGGAAGTGGTGTCGCATGCAGGAGTCCGCTGACGGCACAAGGTCTGTGACCTGGCCTTGGGAAGGCAGAAGTAATAAAACACATATCCACACTAAAGGGATTCAGTCAGTTTACAGACTATTAGCATTTGTAAACTAGCTACACTTTTTTTCCCCCAGAACCTTTAGGTGTAAGTAAACTTTCATGATTACTGTTACACAAACGTTGTATATGGTTACCTCAACATGGCATAGCTATCCCATACCTCAGAGATTGCCTACCCATCCCAGAATATTGGGATGTGTACAGAAAGATGTAACAGAAGCTGCAGAAGTGGCAGTAAGTGGCTTCTGTGTTGAAGGCCACACTGAAACAGGGGCTTGCAGGACCATGTACATGTGAAAAGTACATGGGAAATACATTCAGTGTGTCCAAGCATGGGAAACCTTCAAAGAGAAGGTGACCACGAATGACTAGACAGCTTTTCAAAAAGCCATTACTGTCAGCTTCTGGAAGCTTTCATCACATGCTACTGATATTGCAGAGCTGGCACTTAAATGTACGCTTCAGGAGACTGAGATATACCTAGCTGGCTTCTTTTCCAAAGGGACATTGTAACATGAAGCATGGCAGTTCACCAAAAATATGACATCATCAACTTGAAAGAAATACAGGCAACCGAATGACACAGAAAACATCAATCAAKGTAGTTATGAGGCAATTTCAAGACAGAGGTTAGAAAGAGTCTGAGAACAAGCTATATAAAACAACAAATTGCAAGTGTTCACGCCAGTCATTCTGTTGGGAGGGTGAACAATCAGAGTGAGGCATGATCTGCCTCTGAAGACTGGTGAGATGGGATGAGTGGACCATGACAACATCATATGTAAAAGCAGTCATGTCACAGCAAAAGTTTTCTCCAGGGCACATTTCAGCCAATCTGGAATAAAGCTGGGAAAGCAGAGATACCATAGCCAGCCAACCATAAGACCCTCTGGTCACTTCTGATATGTGTGGGAAAATTCAAAGGCAATTAAAACAAACCACTTTCCTAACAGACCTGGTGGCATTGCAGGGGTGGAATCTTTCATTGCAATCATCTAGTGTGCTTTCAATAAAAACTGCTGCTCACACTCCTAGGGACCAGAGACATGGACAACGTAATCACAGCAACTGTCCTGGACTATACAAGGAAGATGCGGCAGGCCTGCAATCTCATGGTGTGGTTTCACAGGGGAAATCCAGGTTATGCAAAGCTTCATTCAATTTACCTGTGTCTGGGAGGCCAGTTGTATCAGATCACCACTAGTGGAAGAGGGCTAGAAATGTTTTTTCATGTCCAGCAGAAAGTTTTGCGATTACCACAATTTGCCACTTCTGCAGCAAAATTTACTGAAGGCATTTGATGATCACGGTGAAAATCATAGGAGAAAAACACACATGTAAAAGAGGGAATTTGTAGACCAAAGATTGGGCTCCCATTCTTGACTGTGGTGGATTCAGGGTTCAAATTCTTTACCCAACAGCGAGGAAGGATTTTTAGCTGGGTCTTCTACATTGCAGGAGAACATCTTTAACCAGAAACACACTCTGTGCTGAGATCACTTGGCTTTTCTCCCGAGTTTCTTTCCTTTAACCCTCCCTGTTTCTGTTCTTTTTTTGGGGAGAATGAGGGGAGGAAACAATTATTTTTGCTAGGGATAGGCTGCAGAAAATCAAAAGCAGTGTCCATAGGGGAGTGGCAGGCCATATGATATTCCTCCAAGCACTCTCCCATCCTTGACTACTTCAGCTCGGGGGATATCCTGACTTAGATGTGCCTCTGCCTATTTGTTTTTTTTCTGGGTACTTGTCCAGTGTGCCCTTGAGCCCCTGTTAACCTTCAGTAGTTACTGCTTTCTCATGCTCTTGTTTTATGCTCYTTAAGCCAGCTGCCTTAAGCTTTTGCTGGAGTCCTCTATGTGGAGAGTTATAAAACAGCCTTTTCAGTAAAGAAAATCCTTGAAGTGGCACAAGGATCATGGTCTGTAGCTACATTAATTTATAGAAAAGTCCACATGGAAGACAAGAAAAATAAAACACTCCAGATTTTTCCTTTCATCAGATCATTATACCAGCAACATCACTTCTGATTTAGATCCTATCCCCACTAAAGATAGTTTTAAAACTTTATATGCTGAACAGAAAGTTACATTCAACAGGATGTATAATTAAATGATATTAATAGCTTCCACATGAATTTCTTCAGTGCTCCTGGACATGAGCCTCACACTGCATTTTTCTGAGAAGTCCTAAACACTAGGTGATGTGGAAGTGTCTGTTTGCACTGACCACCGCTCATCATCTGTAAGCATATGAAGCTCCTTCCTAAATCTGCCTATAGGCATGCTCTTCCCCATGCCGCCCCATCTGACACCACTTACGTCTCTTCTCCCAGGAAAGGCTTGGGGATAAGGTTTGGACCAGAAGGAAGATAGACCTGACRTTAAGAGTTAAAAAGCCAGAACCGGCTGCCATTGCAGACAAGTGGTATTGATCTGAGTTCATGACACAGAGATGTTAATAACTAGAGAGGGGCAGGTTTTTTTTTCCTCAAYCTGTGAGAATTTTTAAGCTTTCACAATTTTTCTGTATCTCATATCAAGGCAGAAAGTTGAAATACTGAAAGCCAAGCAAAATCCTTTTCCCACCCTTCCTTCTGGATTGTGTTGTTCAAAGTGTTTTCAATTTCAAATGTATTTTTCCTCTTTCTTCTATTTTTGTCCTCAGATTATGGCTATAGTACGTAGGGATCTATACTGCTTTTCAGAGTGCCTTTTTGATTTTTCTGGGATCTGGTATGCCTCTCCTCTGCATTTAACTCCTTTGTTGACTTTCTTTGATTATTTTTCAAGCTGATTTGCTTAAATTTGCATCAACTTCATTTAATTTCTTAATGCTCCGTCTCTACCTAAGAAAAAGGGCAAAAACATTGTTTTACTTCCATCACCAAAGTAGTGAGTATAATGATGTCTGTGGTGGGCTTATACCTAACCTAGTAAAGCAAGAGAGTATATGTCCCATACAAAGAGACAGAACAATTTTATTCAAAAAATATGTGTTAAGCTTAACAGCTCCTGACATACCCTCTCTTTGCTCATACCTTTAATGCCACAGGGTATATACACCTGCAATGAATACAAATACCTAACATCAATAAGGAATCTCATACCACCCAGGCACAGGCGTGCACAATTTACCTGTGACCAAATGGCATTTCCTTAACATATTGCCTCCCTTCTCATTGCTCTTGAAGTCATTTGCATCTGAAGCAGATTGTAAGGGACCCCTTTTTCCACAGTGACAGGGGACAAGTTGTCTTCCTCTTGAAGAGTGCTTTTGTGCACTGTTACAACTACTGTGTCTTTGTATGCTGTGACATTTACAAACCTTGGTCAAGGTTTGTACACTCTTGCTCTTGGGCCAGATAAGCATATTAACTCCACAGTGCCATACCTTATTTCTTTCCTCTCGTTGTGTCTCTTTTAATGACAGGACACAGCAGGCTGGGCCATTCAGTCCATAGGTTGCACCTCCTCTTGCCCCAGCAATGGCAGTCGTAGTAGTTGGTTAATATTATTATTGCAGGAGCTGACAGTCTTTGTTGCGCACCAGGAGCCACAGTGCTAAGCAGGGAGCAACCACAGAGCAAAGACAGTTCCTCCTTTGGGAGACTGCAGCGTAGCAGAAAGAGGAGGGCTTGGGGAGATGGAAGAGCACAGGGAAGCGGTAGGAGGGCACTGGCTAAAATGACAGAGTATTCGCACTTACAACAGCACACAGGCAGTCAAACTCTGTCAGGTGGCCCGTGGACAACTGCAAAACCAGCCATACCTCCACAAGTTACCTTGTGGTTCTTCCAGTCATCACTTGAGCGCACAAAAATCAACCAGCAGGTAGAGCAGAACCAGAAGTCTGCTTAAATGCATCCTTACAGATGCAGAGATGGGAGCAACTGAGCAGGGCTGGTACCTGGGGATGTGCTGAGCTCTCTGAGGCCCCAGGAACCTTGTCACTATGAACCGTGCTCAAAAAATATCCCAGAGAAAATAACCACGGTCCTAAAAAGTCTTCTGGCCTCCTGAGCACGCAGCTACCAGGGATGGCCACTGCCCTAGACAATTTTGTCAGTGACACCAGAAATAGCAGTTTGAAAAGGGACCTGATTCATTGACATTTGTTCTGTGAAATCTCACACTGATGCAATTTTGGGTAAATGCACATAGATGGAGTCAACCCACTTCTACTTCAGGTAAATAGCATTTATTTATTTCCCATGCCCACAAATCAGGAGAATGAACCTGCTTTCTTGTTTAGCCCTGCATGACAGTCCCAATCAGCTGATCCAGAAGGAAAAGGTAATTTTTGCAAATCGACACCGATAAGTTTTTAAGCCAGCTCCATTTCTGCAAGAATCCTAGAAGGCTGAAACTGCAACATGAGATAGGTAAAAGGGATGACAGCAAAATAGAAAAGACAGTAACTGGAGACTCAGTAAAAACCTGATACACACAAAATGACTTTGTGCAGTGTTTCTGATGCCTTGGCTTAGTGCTGTGTTTTAGCAGACAGCATGGGAAAGCGCTTAGCCTTGCATCCCTGGCTCTGGCGCACATCAGCCCTTGATGTGAAGAAATCCCTGGAAGAAGCTGTAAAGAGGAGTGATGGCAAGGACATGGCGATGGGGTCCCCTTGCCAGACCTGATGCCGTGGCGGCTCCCAGCAGTGACACACAATGTGCGTGTGTCAGATATACAGATATACAACATACTGTGTCACTCGAGCCATGGGGTGGGGGGAAGACAGCATTGTGCTCCTTCAGCATTGCCGCAGCCTCTTCCAGCTCCTCCACTGCCTTCAAAATGGATGGGGAAGTGCCAGAATTCAAGGTCAGGGTGCTGCGCATCCCCTGGCAGTGATGTACTGTTACCGCTTCAAACACAAAAGGGAGCTGTGCTGTTTGCATGTGAGGCTGCTGGGCTAACTGCAGCAGCGCACGCTCTCGTCTCCCAACACAATCTTCAGCAGAGTTTTAATTTATTTGCTCAGAACTATTTATCTACCATTTTTAAATCTCACACGCACAAGGTTTCAGCAATTTAAAAAGTTTTAAGCCATTTCCACCTCCCCATTTCATTCCAATGTTGAAAGAACAGATACCTCGTATGCATTATTCAACACTGAAGATGGGGACAGAATTGAAACACAGACAAGCTAAAGCTAAAAAAAATATACTTGGCAGTGTATCTGTTATGTTCTCAGCTCAGCTCAGCTGAGCTCAGAAAGACCCAGAAGAAATTGCCCTGTGATACCCAACTCATGCTATGTACCATTTAGAACTCAGAACCTAAGAAAGATCTTTCGCAATATTTTGTCAGCAGATAAGCCAGCTAAACATTAACCTCCTTTTTGCAATCGCTAATCAGAGGTTTCCATTCATATGGCTGCTCTGTACTCTGAACCTCAAGTTAATGTGTCTCCGTTTTACAGGAAAGCTTTGCTCACATTGCTTTTGGGCTCTGCAGGCTTCACAATGTGACCTCCTGCTGCCGGCTCAGGAGGGAACATGATGCTGCCTCTGCTTAGGTCACGTTAGTTAATGAGTTCACGTCAGGTCCAATGTTTAGCTTGTTAAGCACGACTTGTGGTTTCTGAATGAAGGGCACCATCCTGAAAGCAGAATTTTCAAAATGAGAGAAATCACTATGATTTGGAAATTCACATTAGATGGACAAAAATATTTCCAAATCCCTGTACAGGAGTGAAGCAAGCCTGAAACAGATTGGTTGCCTGGGAAAGCAGACCCTGCCAGCAGAGCACCTACAAGCCCTCAAGAGTCTTCTTCCATGAAAAAATCAAATAGAAAACTAGACATTTTGGTGTTTCTGGATAGTATATCAATGTTGTCTATTTTTAAAATATAAATAACAGAGAGATATTAGCTCAATGTTGTCATTTATTGGTACTAAGTATTAAAAAGGAAACAGAGATAAGGGGCACAATAGCAGCAGAAGTGTTAGATTTGCATGGCAAAGGTTGAATTTTCATTCTGGTAATTTAGGATTGTTTTGTGATTTCTCAGTAGTGTGGAGCTGATGCAGTTAAACTGGTTGCAGGGCAGGCGAAGCGTCCTGGGGTAAAAATGTTCTTGCAGAGCTGCCCAGTGGCTCCCTGGTCCGTCACGAAGCCTGGTCAGCAGCATGGGGTGCGGAAGACTGGAGAATCTGAAGAGGGGAAAGCATCTAATAATATTCTCTGTCTGTCCCAGCCTGCCTGGACTCTGGGAATGTTCTGTGGGCAGTGCTGGGCCAGCATCCCCGCATAACGGAGCCACGTCCCCTCTTCCCCTCCCAAATTCTGCAGCTCTGGGACTTGCTGAGATGCAGTGAGAACTTGGGGCAAGTCTTGCTCTCAGTATCCTGGATATCGGGGCTCTGACCCTCTGTGTTTAAGTGTGCCACTGCAGACTTAGCCTGTCTCTTCTGTGTCCTGAGAACCTAGTTCTGAAATGCTTTTCCTCAGCTCCTGCTCAGACATTTTGTTTTCCAGACAAGAAAATTAGCTGGGTCACAATTCAGTAAACCATCCCTATCCCACACAACACTTCATCACATACTTAACCGTAACTTTAGCACTGACCTGAAGGGGATGTGAGCACATACTCAACTTGCTGTCCATGCTAAATTATTTTCCTGAGCAAGGACTGGCAGAAGGATCAATCCTGAGCTGAACTGGGGGCCTTGCCAGATTTTATTTTTTAGAGCTCAGCTGTTTTTTGCTGTTGTTTAGCTTAGAAAAAAACAACAGCATTGCAAGAATTTATTTTACACCACAAGAAAAGATACATTTTTTATACTCTGCCATAACTCAGTAACAATTGAAGGGACAAAGTTCACTAAAATAATTTATTTCTGACCAGAAAGCAAAGATGAACATTTTCAGCTCAAAAAGTGAATGTTTTTCAGACTCACAAAAGGGGAGAACTCAGGGTGATAACTGAGACTGCCTTGTGGTTTTATTGCAGCCTTCATGCAAAAGCTCCTGGGTAAATTATTTCTTCTTACACGCAGTCTAAGGCAGTAAACTTTTTTGTAGATGTCCTTACAGTACTGCAAAGCAGTCCTGTGAACATAAGATCATCAGTACAGGGATTATATTTATTTTTCCAGTTGTAAGCTCCAAGCATGCTCTGACATTAAACAAGTAAGGGACAGTAGCAGAGTACAGGGTCAAATATGGCCCCATGTTAAAAACACAACACTGGTGATTACATTAGCTTTGGATTTGGGCACAGATAAAGATACCATTTTCTGATTACATTACAGCTGTGTCCAGGACAAGCTCTCCACCAGCTCTCAGCAACCACAGTTCTTGCCTGTGGATCTAAATTTTAGACTTACGCAACGAAGACCGGTAACGCAGAAGCCTCCCCTCTCTCCACATCCTTAATGTGTGCACCGTGCCRTTGAGGCACAGTGTTTGCTGTTTGCAGTAACGAGCTGTTTATAAGTATGTCAGCCCCTGCTTCTGTTCTGGGTGTGAATCCTGACAGAACAGGCTCAGTCCCGTGGGATGCAGGGGGGAGCAGAACCCCGGAGCRGAGCCCGCTGCTGCCCCGCTGCCCTGCTCAGCTGCCTTCCCAGCCCTAACATGCCACCTCTGCTGAGGCTTCTCCCAGAGGTACTGAGGTGCTCCAGTGTCCCTCCTGTCATGGCCCTGCTGAAACTAGCTCTCTCCTGAGTGTCCTTCCCTTCTGGACCTCTAGGAAGCCTTCCTACAGCCTGTATCATCTCACCTCGGTGGATCTGCTTCTCTCTGGGATCTTTCTGTGSTCATTTAAGAGAGTGGGAAATAATTTCCTCCTGAGAAATTGTATACAGCTTTACTTGTAAATCCCCTGTGACTCACTACCCTCATGAGCGATTTCTTTTAGCATTTTTGATGTCAGATACAATCTAAATTATATTTACATGTGTCCTAGGCTTCTGTTATGCAAAGGATTTCCAACATATTGAAGCAAAGCCTGATAACTGCTTAGGACTAAGCAGTATTATCTGATTTTTTTTTAGTGTCTCAGGAATAGTAATCATACATTACTCTGCAGTAAAGCCATTATATAATGACCCATCAGTRGAAGAAAAATTCCCATGAATCTAGTGGTAGAGAGACAACCCATATTAGGTGCCTATCACTTCCACATGAAGCAGAAGAGCATGGCTATATTGCCCAAAACTGCCTCTCCAGGAAGGCTGGTGAGAAGGAGAAGCCCGTGAATGGAGACTGGTTTGCTTGAATAACATTTAGTATGGATAGGCTGCATCGATATAAATATCTGTATCTGTTTAGATTTACTTCTGTGGTCACTGAGGGATAGCAGAAGCATATTATGTCATGTGCAATTACAGACTCGATCCCTCTCCGTGTGGGAGAAGGCAGCACAGCTTTCATTAAACATTTTTTTATCCCAAGCTAAGAACTGTACACAACTGATCAATAAACTGGAAAGCAAAATATATCTTTTATTCAAATTAATAAAAACTCAAACTGAGGGTCAGACTGTGATGTCCTTATGGGCAGAGAACAGCACCAAATGCGGTTCGGTGGAAGTGAATAGCAAACACAAGGGAGCTAAGGGGTTAGCCAGTGTCAGTAAAGCACCACAGTCAGACAAAATCACGAGAAAAAGAAAGAGACAAAGAAGGACAAGTGAAGGGGAGAAGTCTGATACAGTACTGTCAGGGTTGTATGGAACTGTGTGGGTTTTCCTCTGCAGAAGTGTGTGAGAAATGTTTCCTGATATTTGCTGCCTTGGTAGACTGACCCCCCTCTCTCAACAGATTTTCACAAAGATGTCACATTTCAGGTGAAGCCATCTGAAGCTATATGATATGTTGCTTTATATGTTTGTTATATGCATGCATGTTATATACAGCTACAAGGTGTATACTTGAGAGTATATAATACATATTATGCGCTTTACAGTGGCCAGAATAAGCTGTAGAAAAACAGCAGTGACCCTTTAGGACTTCCAATCAGCTGGGTAAGCCAATAAAAGCTAATGAATTTCTTCCTGCCCTTGCAGCACATGGAGGAAGGATGAAACTTCTCAAGATTGAAGTGGCTCTGCAACTCTTGTTTTCTTYGCTACTGTCTGAGTTTCTATGGGCAGGTTGACTTACCTCTGATTTGTGCCTCTTGCAAGGCAATCGTTGGTGATGATGTAAAGAGCTGTGCTGTGAGGTGTTCTTTGAGTTGGCTGTACTTCCAGGTGATCACAAGATTTTGGTTTGTTGGTTTCAGGGGGTATTTTTTGTTTTGCAATTTCCCTTTTTTGGCTTGTAGGTATGATTTATAGCTTGCTTTGTTTTTATGAAAAGCAATTATTCATTTCCTTTCTGCATGAAAACTTTCATCTGCTCTTTTGTGGCTGCTTTCCTCTTCAGGATTGCTGTTTCAGATTCAAGAGGTCCTAGCAATAATAGTTAAAATTGTCAGTTGCTGGTCAGCAGTTAGAAGACACAGGACATTAGGGCTAGATAAAAGCTGCAGTGCTGATGGGGGGGAAAACAGCTGAATAAACAATGCCAACGATCCCCTACTTGCTCCTGTGTGAGCCAGATACATGCACGGGGGCAGGGAGGACTGCCTGGTGCATCTCTCMCTGGATGTGTGTCTTCCCATGGAGAAGGCTTTAGAATGATTATTTGCAGGACTTGATAAGCCTTCATCTGTTTCAGGAGCTATTATCTTTAACCAAGAGAAGATGTCAAGGCAGGCCCTCAGTACATAAACAGTATGTTATGTTAATCTCCCCTGAGCTTATTTTACACCAAACTGACTGCTTTCATTTTGTACGTCAAAGACATCCTCCTTTCCTTTCCAGCTCGGTACGCACCGCCAGCAACTGCCAGCATTGCCCCTGAAGGTGACTGATTCATTGAGAAGTCTTTTGAAACTGAGTCCCACAAGCTTTCTCCTTTGCCACAAAGCATAAACTCTGATTTATCTTCATGACCATGCACAACTGCAAATATAATTGCCTGTGGCAAATATAAACTCCTACCACCCAGACCCAGCTTTTAACTCTGTAGCCATTTCTGAAGTGTGAGCCACACATATTTACAGTTCTGCTGCTGAAAGGTGGGGTTTGGAGGTCAGCATGTCCTTCTTCGTTACAGCATACACAACCCAAAAGAACTGAACATTTTACCCTTTCCTAAGACAAAGTCCCCAAGCAAAAAGAGCCAACAAGAGACATAAAAAGATGTATCTGGGACATGCAATTGAAGTTGAATTTGTCTCTAATAGCTCCAGAAGCATGCCCCATGCTTGTAAGCCTATGGAAAGCATTTATGGACACCAAAGGTTTGGGGTGATAGACTGGAGGACTTGGCAAACGTGATTGGTTAATGGTAAGGTACTAGCAGTTGTACAGAATGAGTCTTCACATTCATGCAATGCATCTCCCCGTTCTGCTGCTTACAATGCACTTTGCAAAACTTGCATCTGTAGTGTCTCTCCACGTGAACAGGAATTCTCCTATTTCCATGGATGAGGAAACTGCATCACAGAGATGTCGAACGATTTTCCCTCAGTCACACAAAGTCAGAAACGGACCGCAGGAACATCTGATTCATCTTCCTGGCTCAAACCATCACATGGTAGTTCCTTGGGATGAAGAAAACAGGCAGCTTTTTCAATAGTAGGTTGTAATTGCTCCACCACAGGGAAGATTGTAAGAAGGCCATTGTTCATGGTGTTTGTAATCATTAAGGACACCATTTTAAGAGGTTAATAAAATGTGAACCATCATTATGAAATGATTGTTCCAGTCTCTGTTCTTCTTGATGCTGGCATTATCACTGCGATTCTCTGTGCCTTTCTGAAACCATGCCGTTTTTCTCCCTGTTCTTACTCTAAGGACTTCTCCTACAGGCTCTGTAGATAGATTTGCTATTTTAGATAAATGGTTTTGTGAGGGGTCTTAGAGAATAAATGCAGTGGTCAAATCTTACTCCTTGTATATGTGTTTCTAGAACCTGCCGTAAGTTGGCACAGTAGTGTGCTAACTCCTGACAAAGACCAAGATCTGACTAACCAAGTTCTTTGATAAACTTTGAGAGAGACTGCACAGAATATGGTATCATCTTTCTTTCCCTAAGTGCTCAATTTGAGTCACATTTGAAATAAAGAAGATGGGGGGAAGTAAAGAAAAAAATCCCAAACCCATGACCTAAATAAGGAAATGAAGAGAAATGAGTAGAGCAAGGACAGTTTTTAATAATGCAGGGATCCAGTTCTTCWAGTAGAAAGAAGTTTAATTGATTTTAAAATATTTGAACTAGGAAATCTACTGTAGGAAACGTTTCAGATAACTCATTCCATTAAAAAAAAACATTACCAGAGATGTGTGTGTGACGGAAAGCTGGAATGATTCAAACCCAGGGTGGTGAGGGATTCATAGCAGGGTCCTGGTTATTTTCTGGGCCAAGGCTTCCTATCATTTCCTGGATCCAACTTTTTTCTAATTCTGTGCCAGCTGCACTGTAAGCATTAGGAGTGAGCATGCTGGGTCAAGGGGGCTACGGAGGTGACAGAGGCAGTCCGGCCTTCAGGGAGTTATCGGCATACGGGAGGGCACCAGAGAACCAGAGTGCTTTCTGGAGGAAAGCGTCACCTCCCAGACAGAGAGGAGATAGGGAATGCTGCGGGGACACCGGTGTTTTCCTTGGATGAGCTGGCCAGAATTGTGCTAAGTTTTTTGTATCTGTGTGGTGATAGATACCTAATTTTCACAGCAAAGAAAGATGGCTTTGGGCCTTGAAAGCTAACCACCTGCCTTTTATTTGGTCTTTGGGGTTTCTCTTTCTTTCCCATTCTTGTTTTTCTTCCCCTTCTCTATTATTTCCGAGAGAGAGAGAGCAGTGACATTTTGGGTTCAGAAACTCCAGTCTTTGAAACTCACAGCAGCTCCCCTGGACTCCTGAGAGAACAAAATTAGGACAGTTTTCTTGTGCTCAGTGGGAGCAGATCATGGAGCCACATTACAATCTGGGGAGCTGCAAGCAGCTCTTTCTGGCTCTATGCGTAGAACTATGCCTGACTGCTCCCCAGATGGTGTGGAAATCTCTCTGCACACTGAGCTATTCAGATTGGAATTAGGCAAGGAATGAGACGATGATGAGAGGATCACTGTCTCCCTTCCTTCCACCACAAAGAGGGGACTGTTCATTTCCAGGGTGTATAAGCAGCCCAGAGGATAGACTCACCCTGCAGAAGAGGCCATAACAAGAGTCATCAAGGCTAGTTTGGCTATGAGAGGTCGTAGTCTGAGGATCCACTGGTATGTGAAGTAACAGCAATGGCCTTTCCATTTCTGGGACACACTCTCCTCTTCATGTTTTGCTTTCATTTTTCATTGAGTCCGCTAAGAAGGAAAACATTTGGACATGGCTTGATTGCAAATAATGCCTTTTATTCACACATGCATATATGAGCCCTGGTGATTTCTGCAGCGTAAGAAAAAGAAACTTGGTCAAGGTCCCAAGATAGTAAAAGGAGTGCAATGCTACATCTTTGTACCACTGGAATAACTGGTGGAATATTGTCCCAAGAAAGTATAACTTTCCTAGAGGAAGGGTTTTCTTCCCTCTTACAACTTCCTGTAGGTTCTTCTATGGAAAGTCTTGGGACTATAAGGGAAAAGATTTTTAAGGCAGCACAAATGAAATAACTTATCTGTCAAATGTAATGCCATTTGTCTTGTAATCAGTGTATTCAGGAGCCTTCTTTGCTTGCTAAAATTTTCTGCTGGGTTCAGTTATTTTGGAGGATGAAGTCATCTACATTAGGCATATGCAAAATGATTAAGTCATCTACATTTCCCTGAACCTTTTGCTTCGCCACCCTGTGGCACATCTGCTGCATGGTGAGACAGTGAAGAACAGTCAGCACAAGTGGAATAGAAGTCCCTTGTATACTGCCGTAGGATTGTTTCTGTTTGCCTGCTTCCAGATGTGGGGGGTTAAATGCATTTCGTGGTTGCCATTAGAAGCTAAGCACTCGGCACTCGCATGCAGCTTTTCAGCTGAATCTAATGCTCATCTAATGCTCAGTCTTTAGCTCAGGCAAAACAGCCTGGAGGAACCAGACACCCTGCTGAATTGTAATCTATTCTGATGCTGCAGGAGCAAACTTCTTTGATGTAGAGGCACATGGTGAGGTTGTTTGCTCTTCTACAGTGTTTTTTACTCAGGTATTTTTTATTACTTCCATCTGGTCTTTGCTCAGAGTTCACCCCTTCCCGTTATTTTGCTGCCAGTCAGAACTCATCCCTTTCAAAAGTTTCTTCTTCAACCCCTTGAACAATTTCTGAACTGAGATAAGTATCAAATCCCACAAGCAAGCACAGATGTTTTTTTCTAGACTATAGGTAGATGCTAACCTGTAAGTGTTACCAAACATGTTGCAAAGCCATGAGTTAGTCTCAGGGGCTTGCCTGGTGGTCAAAAGATTTAAAAGAAAATATATCTCTGGTTACTTCATAATCCCATTACTCAGAAGTGCTTTGGAGCCAAGTGTAATTTATAGGATCAGTTCAGGTTCAAAAAGTGTTCCCAGGAGATGCCAAGCTCTGGTTTAGGAGAACCAGTGAGCCATCTTCTTCATGGCGATGTTGACAAACTCTGTCAGTAATGGTGCTCGTAGGTATTTTTCATCAGCTATAGCTGGAATGGGTTTGACTTACATGTGGTGACTCTGATTTCTTTCAGCACTTCTCTGATGCCTGGCTCTGTTAATATGCTGAAATCTGGAAGAAGGGGAAACATATCCTTTTGTGTGCTTTCAGTGGGGTTGCTCCCACATGGAAAGGGCTTTTGCAGTGCCAGAGATGCCTGATGCATGTGTCTGCCAGTCCCTGACATTGTGCAAAGCTGATTTCTGGAGACACTGGGGAGCACTTAGGGCTGACAAGTGGATATAGAGGTCAGGACAGTCTGGAGTGTGGGAAGGAATTCAGCTGCTACAAAGGCAGAACTGAGGCATCTCCCTGCCTTTGACACATCCACGATGGAGGATTTGGGGAAGATTTGGAGGATGTCTGAATCTGATAATCTTTTCCATGCCTTCTGTTTTGTTTTCCTTTTTCATGTTTAAACCTGACTTTTTCTGCAAGAATTATTTTGGGACAGCTTGCATTCCAATGAAAGCAGTCCTCGTTGGTATTTAGCTATAATTCCTTATCAGCTAAAAGCTGATGCTCCCGGTGCTCCAAGGAGGGGGCAACATTCCCACAGGGCACACTTCAGCTGTGAAGCAATGAAGGGGTTTGTGGTAGGCTGAAGATGGAAGAAGAGATTAACACACAGAAAAGATGTGTTACTCTGTTGAGTTTTAAGATGCAAAGGGAATAGTACTATATCATAAAATGAATTTACATCCCTTCATTCATTCTCCCTGTCATATAAAATGCCCTAAATGTCTCTGTGCTTCTCTTCTTATTGGAAAGTATATAAAGAAGAACAGCAAATGATTAAGAGGGCCCTGGTGCACTAAATAAATAACAAAAAAAAAAAAAAAAAAAAAAAAAAAAAGGAAAAATCTAACACACTAGAATTGTTTTGCAATAAACCAAATTAATTCTTTAGTGTGAAGTATTGATGTGTGAGGATCTTAGCTTATCTGCTGTTAGGAGATTTTATGCTGCCTGCCCCAACATTATGAATACCAATCCTTCCTGAGCACCCAGAGGAAGGTTGGTTACCTACTTGTTCAAGTAGTTACAGAAGAACAAACTTTTGGATTTGGCTGGATACTTAGGGTGCTTCAGTCTTCCCATTCTTAGATTGAAAAGAGTCATACATAGACCCTGAGAGTTCAATGAAAAAATAAAGGGTCGGGGGACACACACACATCATAAATGAGATTTGGATCTTATTTAGGTTTGAGAGTATGCAAACAGAAAAGCTGAACAAGCACACTGATTGCAGTTAATGAGTTTGTGTTTCTCCTCAGGCTTTAATACACCTTTCACTAAAGAGTGGCTTTCACAGTAATGCCCCTCATCCTCCTGTTCCTGTGCTTTTGAAGCAGAGGCTCTAGTCAGCTGTGGTAATGCAATAATTCATAGCTCATCTCTCTTGGGCCTGATCAAGCCTTTAGCATATGCACTAAAGCCACCAAAACACAATTCCTCCCTTCTACTTGGCCCAGATGTAGTCCTTTCCCACATCATCAGAAAGATTAGCTCAGTCCTCCTTTAAGAGGCTTGCCTTCGGGCTGTTCATCCTGTGCCCTCTCTCCCTGCAACAGCACTTTGCTTCCTGCAGTGCAGGTGAGTTAAAGGTCATGTATTTTAGTGACCCAGCATAACCAGTGCCGAATACCTTCCTCTATAATTAATACCTGCCAATAAGGTGATGCGCCTGTGGCCTTGTGAACAATAAAAGATTTGTTCATTCAATATAATATATTTTAGACAGAAGACCTTATTTAAAATTAAGTAATTAAAATTTAATAATTCCATCATGAATTTCCATTCAGAAATAGCAGTGTCCTTAGGAGACTTGTGGCCCCTAACCAGGGTATGTGATAGCAAAGAAGAAAATCCAGACAACATCTTTGATAGCAGAGAGAGTGACGGATTCAGTAGGAAGGTGGAGCAGCCTAAGTATTATCAGGCTGAGCAATTCAAAGGTGAAATATCCATAACTGTGAGTTGGAGATTAGAGAATTACCCTGTTATCACAATGCCTCACTACTTTTAAGAGGAGGAATGGTTTGATCAGGAGCTTCCAAGAAAAAATAAATTCTCAGGCAAAACTTCTCTCTGAAGGACTACAGGTGGCTTGGGCAGACAGGTGAGGGTTTAGCATACACTGGAAAGAGGGGAAGATGGCTCTTTCACACCAGGTTTAGTAGATCCAGTGCTCTGCCTGAGCAGTGTTGGGGGGAGGAATGCAGTAATACAGGTAGAAGAGCTAATGAAGAAGTGGTCTGTAGACTGTTGTAGGCACGGGGTTTACAAGAGCAACTCGAAATGAATACGTAGTCAGGAAAGGCAGTTTCTGGAAGGAAATCCCAGATTCAAGAGGAGCATAGAAAGCATTGGAGAAAGAGGTGGCAAAGGTATGTCTCCCTCAGCACTGGCACAGCAAGCAGTGAGCAAGTGGAGAGGAGCTGTGCAACGAGCTCTGGATAAAGACCATTTTTGGCTCTGTCACCAGCCTGTGTGTGTGACGACAGCCAAATAATTTTATCTTTCCTGTGCTTTTTTCTCCTTCCCACTATGGAAATGTCTCCTACTCCAGGTTTGCATGGTTCTAGCACAGGAATGCTATGAAATATAACAGAAATAATACAAAGGAGGCCAGGTCTAAGTATAGGCCTGGAAAATGAAGGTAATAACGCAGAGGGAAAACAGAAAATGTCCATAACCTTTACTAGGAAGGAGGAGTGCCCATCGGCTTTGAAATCTCTGGGTCTCCTTCCCTTTGTCCATCCCTTCCCTCTTGTCATTCCTCTTGTATTGTGCCTTCATTTTTATAGCTATCAGCCGACATCCAGCAGCTAAAATCTACATGTGTCATTCCCAACTATAGCTTGCACATTGTTACAAACTGCCTTTCTAGCCCTGTTTCCATGGAAATGGAAGCTAGCAGCATGACAATAAAATAGGAGAAAACCATCAAAAGAGAGCAGTCTAATACCTTTATCTTACTTCTGCTCAGTAGTAGCAACAAGGCAAATGCTTTCTATCTAGAGCCATTTCCAGTGCTGGATCTCAAAGTGCTTTCCAAACGTGACTGTAGTTAGCCTCAAAACATCCCTGAGGTAAATAGTACTCCCATTTCATAATGGGCAAATACACTTTTTAGACTTGAAGCTCCCTTCCCAGGTATGTACAGAGTCCTTTTTTCAGACTGGGCCTTTTAGGCACTGCATWGCAGTGTCACATAGCATGTGACATGACAGGACCATGCTAATGTGTTCAGGAATAGACCCCAGGGCTGCCTATCACATTACTTTCCCCCCAAGAACAATCTTCTTCCTAGGTGTGGAAGGAAGTAAAATGACCTTTCCTGGCTTCCTGGGATTACAGATTCAAATTAAATACCACCAAAAATAACAAAGAGTGTCTGGCTTTCATTCCCACTCCCATTCTCAGAAAAAATGAGATCAGAGAATAGCAAAGCCTTTCAAGCACCTTTAAAACAATTGCCAATACCATATGTCTGACCTTCTCACTCATTTCCATGGAAACAGAGCAGAAAAAAAAATGCAGTAAAATGGGGCAGAGGACAGTTATGCAAGTGTATGTAATAGTTCTCACTAATAGACTCCAATTTCAGCTTGGGTGCATTTTAAACAGGGAAATTTAAAATCTGATAGATATCTGAAGGTGGATCTCTCCCCAGTAYAAATCTTCACCAGCTAGTCAGATCTCTTCTTTCTTAGCGTTCATATCAAAATAAACTTTATTGCATTGATTGATAGGTCTCTTCAGCTCGGTTGTTAGTTGCACCAAACTTTGCCTTGTAGTCCTAAGGAACAAATGTATTAGAACAGGTATATATGAACACCACAGTCTTAAAACAAGTCTCAGACGCATTGAAAATAAGTCTGTCTGTCTATTTGTCTGTCCATCCACCTTTTTATTACCTGTGCACTTCTGTGTTTCCACTGGGCCAAGCACGTAGCACTGATTTCATATGCCAGCTGCCATACGGTTCTCTTTGCTTTCTGGGGTGATACAAGCATTGTAATGAATGGTATTATTCATTCTGGACAGTACAACAGCTTAATGGAAACACAACAGCATTTTTCCTGTGAGTATTTGTTTTGCTTGCTTTCAATGAAAATTTGTATGTGCATCAACAAGTCCATGGGACGCAGCAGGCTTGGGATGTAGGTTCCTGGAGCAGAAGGCTCCCAACTTTCTCCTTTCTTTGGCAGAGAGATGAGACAAAGTGGCGACGATGGGTTCACACACACTTGTTTATTTTGTGTCACTGACAGAAGTGATGACAGAAAATTCCAGAGCAATCTGTAATATACAGCTGGAATACTTTAAATGGATCAAACTGACATTTGGAAAAAAGGAAGAAAAAGGTTTCCAGAGCTTTTTGCTGTCATCCTGGCATAGAGGTGGTCCTGCATGTGCATGAGGGGACACTTCTGCATGGATTGACTGTTGCAGAGGTCTGTCTGGGCTCAGAAGTTTGCCTGTGGGCGTCATTTCGTGGGATAAACCAGTCAGGAAACTTCCAATACACCCTAAACGAGGTGTATCCTCCAGGAAAGTGTCCAGTCATATAGAGAAGGAAGAGGGGGACCCTGACTATTAGGACTTTACCCAGTTAAACAGAATTTGCTCTCAGGAAAGACTCTTTGAGCAAGAAGCCTGTGCGGCCTTAAACAAAAATTTTAGAAGATGCTGTAATTCTTCATTACAGCTGCTTCAGAGCTACTTCAGACTCTCCTCTGCCCTCACTATGGACCATTCAGTCAGAAAATAGGGAAAAAAAATGCCCTGAGGCCAGTAGCAGCCAGCTACTGAAGGTTTTTGTTAAAATACCCGAAGGAGCTCAGAAAAGGAGACTGTGGGATTTCAATGTGCAAAAGGGAGTCGCTGAGGACAAGAGAGGGGGAGAGACTCTCAGGGAAAGAAGAGCCATTTAAAGCAGTCCTGCTGGCAGGAGGAGGAGGAGGGGGGAGCAGGTCATAGAGTATAATCAGTCTTGCAACAATTGGGAAAATGCAAATAAAGAGTAAATGAGGGGGAATTGTGGTCTGCTTATGGATATTCTGGAAGCAGACAAATAGGCTGACTTAATTGGATAAGTTATTAACCATGAATTATTCATTCCACCTGGATTATTAGCAAGTCTGCTTATTCCTGTAGCCCATTTTGTATTTCTTCACAGATCTCCCAGGTAAATATAGAACTGGTTACTTAAGTAAGGCATTTTGATAAAGGAACAAGGTAAACTAGTCAACTTGCTTACAATGGCTTCGTGCCCAAGGGCACTTGACACAGATTACATTACACAAAGAAATAATTCAGATGTGACTCTGAAACAACCACATGACTCACACTTTATTAGAAACCTTGTTAATTGTTTACATGTGCAATTAAAAAGTCTATACCTCATTTTAGCATGAACAGAGCCAGTTCAATTCTCGTTGAACTTTACTCAGAAAAGTCTGAGTTTAGACCAAGTGAAGCAGATGTACGTTTGTCCGTAGAGCTAAGATGTTTTGGCAAGGTTGATCTGAACCATAGAGAGCTGTTAAGTGATGGTGTCCTTCCACTCCAGCAAAGGAAAGCAGGAACTGCCTTACTCACTGGCTAATTTATTTATCTTCAGATATTGCATGGAAAGAGAATTGCTGTCCGGGGAGAGCCCTACCTTTCTGGTGCTAGGAAACAGTCAGGGCAAGCTTGGTCAGAAAAAAAGGTGCAGCATTAAAATTCAGCTCCTCTTTAAACTGTTTGGGAAAGCTTTGCTTTGTGGCCCATCTAACTTTTCAGTAAAGTGAGATCACAGCAAATCTGACAGACTTTTTGCCTATAAGCCAGGGCACCCAGAGCAGTTTGCTGCTTCTGAGAGAGGGAGAACAAAGCTCTGCTCTTGGTCTGATCACCATGGGCATCTGCCCCGAGCCTGCTAGACCTGCCTGTACCTCTGTGAGGGTACGACTCACCCAGAAACACCACTTAAGATCCAGATTGTGCTTGAGGCTCTCCACATGGCCTTGCAGCCTTCATAGGTCATGTTAGTCCTCCCTCCATTACCACAGCTCTGCTCCAGATGTGCTTCCTTTGTTCCTGCAGCCCAGATAGAATGTCTCCTTCACCATGTAGGTCCCCTCACCAACAGTGACAGGATTTTTAATTTGCTTATCAGAATATTTTGGGTCTGGTACCAAAGATTCTTCACATATGAGAGATGAGGGCAGGTGACTGATGACAACTCCTCTGCTTTCCAGCCTCCCAACTCGTTGCTCTATGCCCGTCTTCCTGTTAAACACTTCTTTGGTTCGTAGACCAGTGGTTCTTTCAAGGTCACTTGTCTCACAGCTGCCTTAGGAGGAAGGTGCAGGTGTCCAGGCACTGCAGGGAGGAAGGCTGATGTCCACTCTTAGGAGCTTGCTTCCCCCTTAGTCTTGCTTAATGCACAGACGCAATGATTACCTTCAGATCTGGACAGTGATGCCTCTGCTCTGTTGTAGGGGAATGTGGAGTTCTTTGCCACGCACAGCTCAGAGCCAGTCCTGCGGGGAAGTGGTGTCCTGCAGAGGGTCCTGTGCCCCAGACTGAGGCTGCTCTTGGCCCACTAGGTCACCCCACATTCGTGCCTTACACATGGTTTTGGGAGCCAGGGACAGGTCTCTTTCTGAGAAGATTCTCAAACCTAAGCTCTGGCTTTCTTCCATGACCTGAAATTAATACACCAAATTGGCAAAGAAGGCATACACTGGAGTAAGGTATGGTAAATTTGGAGATACTTTTGGCTGACTCTCTTTTAGAAGCCGTGTGGCTTGTTTACCAGAAATCCTTTGGGTCTTTTGAGCAGGGAGTCATCCACTTACAGAGACAGTCCTGCTCATCCCAGGATTTCAGGAGCTGCTTTTATAGCTGTCTGTCTGTCACCCAGAGGAGCTCAGTACTAACTCCTCCACACCGCAGGGCCTCCAGGATGCTGTGGTGCAGTGTGGGATGGTACTGCTGGGAGGTGGCCCCAGGGATGCCCTGGGTATGCCCCGCTCGGAGATCACAGCTATCAGACACTAGGAAGAATACAGGTGTGGGGCCATCTGTCTCCTTAAAGAGATATAGCCGCAGCCTTTTTGCTTTGCCTTTCCTGCTCATGAGGCTGGGAATGTAACCTTGGAAATGCACTTCAATTTTGCAAATATTACCTTTTGCTTCCAAACATTCTTCAGGAATCTTATCAGCAATGCTGAATGGTTTTTGCATTGAGCTAAATTGCCAAGATAGCTATTTAGTTGGGTTGTGACTCAAAAGATCTGGCATCTGTTCAATGCTCTGCTACCGAGTTCATCTGTGGCCATAAGCAGATCCCTTCTTCTGGCTGTAATGCAGAGGGGTGAACTAACAGCGAAGTGGGGGGATTTAATTAGCTAATGTTTTGCTTGTTCAGATGCAGAAATTATCATGGCCCCATAGCATGTTAAGAAGGAAGGCAGCAAGTGAAAAACACTGATAAAGTCTGCACAGCCTCAGCATAGCACCTGAGAGCAGAGAAAAGGAAGAAACAAGTTTCTAGAAAGTTCCAGCCAGTCCTGCAGCTACCTGGAGCCTCTGGAAATTTTTTAGCATTTATCAGGTGAGAGCATTTATAGGGCTAATATTTGAGTTTATAGAAAAAAAAAGCAAGCGTATGTGTATGTATTTATATATGTAATTGTACAGTTATATAGTCGTAATCACAAATGTTGGTTACAGTTGCATAGATAGTTTAAAGTTATACAGTTTTTATATATAACTCCACACATATGTAACTAGAAAATCACACACATTACACGTTTTTTTTTTTTTTTTTCCTGGTTTAAAGAAAGAGTGAAGACCACTCCCATTATAACAAGCGTCTCTCCTGGAAAACAAACAAACAAACACAAAATCAGCTCAAGTCTATCTCTCTGCCCTTCTAAATGTGGTAGAAATTGACCAATCTATTCAAAAGATTGGAGGGACGGCAGATCAACAACATAGTCTTCATTGCCTTAGAAAACTAGGCCAAAAATCAAGGTCAACATTTGGAAAGATTTCTATAGTCCTCACACTCTACTACTTGAATAAGCAGAAACAATTCTTTTCAAATGTCCTCACAGAAAAACTGTTTTATCAATTTGTTTACCTTTTTACACTCTAATTTCACTGGATTATTCACTGTGCTTTTCAGTCTTGCCTCCCATTTTCTGCCCCTTTCCTTTTTCCTGTTGAAAACAACTTACAAAAGAGCCAGGCAAAAGTCTGCATAGCCTCAGCCTCAGGCTAGCAATACCTTGGATCAGCTCCTCCCTACTTAGCAGCTTTGTCTTGGTCTACAAGTAATTTTTAAATTAGGGTTGTCCACCTGGCTGGCCAGTGACTGTACCCACCCTGTGAGCTGATTATGTCCAGCTCCCAACTGACTTCAAGTATTTCCTGGTGTGTTGATGCATGCCTGTGTCCTGAGTCCCTCAGCTGTTGTAGCATCCATATGTGCGTCCTCAGTCCCTGAGCTATGGTTTGCGTCCAACTGACCAGCCCATAGCGTGGCCCCAAAACTGACATCCCAGTTTTGGAAAGACTGACTGACCCAGGACTTAGCTTTAAATGAACAACTTCTCAGTTGTCCTTCAGCCAATACACACAAAGGCCCTTGTTCCTTTCCTCCCATTGCCCCAAAAGTCCACCAAAGAGTACTACAGAGCTTAGGCACATGGAGAAACATCAAGAGAGATTTGGAAACCATGAAGAAAGTGAGAAAAGGTCAAAACTACCCAACTGCTGGGTTAGTTTTAACCCAGAGTGTTTATTCCTTCTCATTAACTCTAATTACAAAAATATTTTGCATTATCATCTACAGGGGGTATGAAGCTTGCTTGTTCTGAAGAAGAACGTGGACACATTGCTTGTTGTCACCAAGGAAGTTTCTCCAAARTCTTGCTCAGACTCTGCGAAAGGAATCAGAGCTGTTCCCTCAGCCCACCAACCCCAGACTGCTAGCAAATCCTGTCCAAACATTTTCGGCAGTGGTCATAGGGCTGACAGCATTTTCTGGGAACATTCTCACTAAAGAGAGTTCCAGTAGTGTTACTTCTCCACTCTACAGAAGATTTTATGGGCAGGATTCCCAAATGTGGCCAAAGATGCAGGACTGAACTCCTACAGACAGACTGCTTGTGATCTTCAGGTACTCCTGAGCGTTATCCTGCCAGGGGCTCCAGCRTGACTCCAGTGATATTACAGAAAATTGAAGGAATTCAGCACTGTGTATATAGGGTTTGGCCCAAATAAAGCCTTCATTGCCTTTGGGTGGAGCAGTTAATTTTGAGTGCTTTCAGGGCATAAAAGACACCCTCTAAATAGACTCTTACAGATGATGCAACAGATACTAGACTAACCAAGAAAGCTGGGAAACATTTTGCCCTGGAAGAATTTTATCATTTCAAATAGCCTCTCAAAAGTTTACATATTCATCAAACTGTATTTTTTCTCAGAATCCATCAGTTTTGTATAACATTTTTTAGGTGATCAGAGGTTGAGAGTACTTACGGCCGTTTTTGAAAGGTTACAATTTCTTGTGACATCCGTACCACGGGAACCAGTAAAAAAGGTTCCTTTAAGTCCCACCCAGACATGAGTTCCCTTCCTTTCCTCTCTCCACTCCACCTCTGTGACCCCCATTATCAAACACAGCTTAATCTTCCAGGGCTTCTTGTTCAGCAGCCACATTTCCAGGAATAGGAGAAGTCTTTGCTGCCTTCTGACATGACCATTTACTAAACCCTGTGTGCTGGCACTGCTTATATTCTAGGAGGTTGCTTTACATGCTGTGCAGGCACTGGCTTTTGGTCACACCTATATCCTGTTGTAGCAGCCTTTGTGCTCCTTGCCCTGCCTGTTTCTCTCCTCTCCTACGCCTCCACTAGCTTGCCTCAACTCCAGTGAACACTGCCTAATGGCATAAAACATAGCAGTTACAAATATTTACATAAAAGCACAAGCTACTGTGGAACAGTACAGCCACTGGAAAGCCCAAGTACTTTACTTATTTTTCCTGTATCATCTTCCTTTAGTTCTTTCTACTTTTAAAATTACTGTTATAAGCTTATAGGGACCAAGATGGCTTTTTCCTTCTGATTTTGCACCTTGCTGATCATGGTGGACTGTGCAATAATAACATAATAAGTTATAGCAAGATGGCAATGGTTTTGGATGTCGTAGGACACAAGGAAGTTAAACTGTGCCAGCCTGAAATAAGCATCATGGTTTTTGAAGCTTACTGGTAGTCTCTTAACCAAGTCATTAATTGATCAGAACCACCAGAATAAATTAATTATCAGATTTTGTGCACCTCTCAGTGCTTCAATAGATGTCCTGTCAGCTGCAGAAAATAATTGCCTGAAGGCATTCAGTTGCATAAATAACCTGTTAACCCATCAGCATGCAGGCTGGGCTAAGGCAAAACATCCATGTGACACTTCATTTTTGAGGATATGTCTTTCTCCCATTCTTCTTGGCCAGTCCTGGATCTGACAACTTTTTTTTCACCCAGTCACAAGGGGAAAAGCAAACAAGGATATTTTTGCATCTCTTCCATGCAGTGCTGTGAATTATTTTGCTATAATCCTGTTTCTCCTTTCTACAAGAAACCAGCTGCTCTGATTCTGTTTGTGAGCACACCTGAAGTTAGGAAAAAACACAGTGATCTCCAGATTCAGTTATGGCCTCTCCCATTATATTCTGATGGAGTTAGAGTATAGTTCTGTCTCCCTCTTCTTTAGCTAGGAGTCCTATGGGGGAAAAAATTCACCAAGAAAAACATTTTTGAAATTTTGCGTGCTATTAGATGATTTAGGTCCACAGTCTTTCATGAAATCAAGAATATCAGATAAGATTATATTGACAGAGAATGAGGAAGGGGAGGTAAGCATGGTTTAACTTAGTGAAACACCTTGAAACTTCTCAATCACTGGGTGGAATTACACTCAATGGACTCAGCATGCTGTTGAAGGTTATTTTTTGCAGTGCAACCTTAGCCTAAACACACCCTCCCTGCTGCTGTAATCTGTATTGGTTGGCCACAGATTCTTCAAAGAAGATGAAACACTGTTCTCTCCTGAATTTCACGTTTATTAAAAGATTTCATCTTCTCCTGTGTAATGTTTGCATCACAACACAAATCATCAGCTTGCTTTGACCCTGACACCATTTTATAGGCTTAATAATAATAAATCTATGTCCTGAAATAGTTTCTGCAGATTACAGCAATCAATCAAAATTCAGGGAGCCTTAAACCATTAATGTCATCGGCAATGATCCAGCACCCTGGGAATCCATCTAAATCAGCCATTATTACTGAAAATGTTCCTTAAGAGCCTTAAGATAAAGGTAGTATTTGGGAGCATAAATTGCAGTTCTATTTTTATCAGCCATTGAGGGATGATTTTCATAGTGATCTTTTTGTATCTGTTTTGAACAAGACAAAGCCAGAACAATTCTTTCTTTTGCCTCATACAGCTGTTTTGGTTATTGTAATAGAAAAATAGAAGTCAATACATAGCAGATTGCTTTACTAGAGTGAAACTGAAGTATTTGTTATGTAAAGGAGTCTCCAGATTTTTTGAAGGAAAAGGAAAGAGCTGCCATCACAAGTCCTTAGTGCACTTTATGATGAAACATTTCTAGTTCAAGGCAATGCTCCTAAGAGAAGCTGTGCCCACTTTATTGGACTACAGATATCTACAGGTTTGGTAATTTCACACTCTGGAGTTTTGTGATGTGGAGAAACGCAAGAGTTCAGGACAAAGCAATTCCTTCACTGAGAGATACATCTACAACTCTTTGTCTTGGGATTTTCTGTAGCTATCCATTAAGAGAGTACCTGAAAGCCTATCAGKTAAAATCAACGGCAATAGTGAAATGCTGCAGAACTCAGATACTTCTTTTGTGGGTAAAACTCTGTTTACTTTCTGGTTTGTGTGTAGATTTTTAAAATTAGTTTTCTTTTAYCTGTTTTAATTGCATTTGTATGTGATTTTTTAATTTTATTTTTTGCTTAGCTGGTTGCGTTGAAGGATGCTAGTGAAACAGAAGAGCCACATGCTTTGGGGTAGGCTCTTTTGAAAGTGTCTAAACTATGTCCTGCTGATTATTGTGCGTAATCTGCTCTGACAGCTTGTTCCCACCCAGCTGTGAGCACACAACACATCTCAAACACATCAACGCAGGCTCTGTGATCAGCATTGTCCTGAGAACAGCCATCATGTTAAAAAGATCAGAGCTCCATCAGTGGAGTGGGAGTRGGAATGGATTAAAGATGCCATTGGAGACTAGATCTGGCCTCAGATTTGCTAGAAGCTAGCTGATCCCCCAACAGCCTAAACCTGATGGACAGTGCTGAGGCAGTCCAGCAGTCTCCTCACCAATCAGTATCTCAGCAGAGATCCAGCCAGATAGCTATAAAACATGCCAGCAAACTCAAAGTCAGAGGAAAAATGTTTGTCATGTTGCTACAGATAGGAATGTAAATCAGCTGATCAGACTGTCCTTATCACAGGCATCTCTGAAAAGGGAAAACCCTTTTTTTTCCAATGGCCTAATCTATCCACAGGTACAGCTACTGTTCTGTTGTTGCCTTGATTTTTCCCCAAAATAGAGCAAACATGAACTGCATGGATGATTTTGAATGTTAATACCTAAAAAACAAAAGAAAAGAACACAGACAAAACCCTGTCTCAGAAAGCATGTTGTTTGAGACTCACTGAAAAGCAGCTTAAATTTTGATCCAATTCAAAGGAAATATATCTGCAGACAGGTTCTCAGTCTCCCATCTCACACCGAAAAGTGGAGTATGTAAGAGAAGAATTTTCTGGTTCCCTACTTGTGAGAAGCACTCTAGTCTCACTTGGTGGCTCCCTGTTTTTGCAACTGCTATAATTCCCTGATAAGAGATTAGCTGCTGTTCTGCACTTGAAATATGACATTGGCATTGTTGTCTGTTAATGGTTCAAACCAAGCTTCAGGTGTCTAGGGAAAAAAGATTTCCACAGCTGACTCATTCCTGGTGAGAAATCTCTAAACTTTGCTCCCTATCACCACAGTTGTATGAAATTCTGGTCCCACCAGAGGAATGCCAAGTTCCTATACTTGAAGCTGGATTATAGCCTGCGGAGTCTATGCAGTAGAGAGAGACAGGTGTAAGGGGGAAACAAACAGGTATTGTTCTTTCTCATCTGTTCTGTGAGTTAATGGGAGAATAATCTATGAAAATCATAACCTAAGGAGCATGCAGCTGCATCACCTTCTCTTGTTCTCCCCTTAACCTTGTATTTCCTAAAATGATACACTTGACCTTTTACGTCTTTTAACTTTGATAGCAGTATCTTTCAAAAACAGACAGGCAATTGTGACCTCGACAATGACAAATAATTTTATCTACTGTTAGATGCCAGTCCTTCTCATTTAACTGATTTGCATTTGGGACTGCAGCTCTCCCTGAGCTAGGTGGATGTTAATGGGGCCTGCTGCTTTGGTTGGTGATGCAATAAGCTATAAATGCAACCTTTTATTTTAGCTTTTACCATGCAAGTAAAAACAGTTACTGTAATGTTTGGGAATACAGGTGATGAAGCCCATCGATTGAACAATGTAGCCCATTCTATATCTGAAACTTTGCTACAGGAATTGCAGTTAAAGACTGAGGGTGGGGACCAAAAAAGCCCCAAGGCCCAGACTTTGCAGGTGGATAACTACTACTTTAATGGAGTAGAAGAACAAGCAACAAAGTTGTTATTAGGTTGTTTCTGAAGAAAGTTTCCCAGATGTAGTGAACAAAGCACTTGGCTAAAGAGGAAGAGCATGTGAGAAGGAGCCATGTAATTTCTTGGGGTTCATGAAATTCCCCAGTGTCATGATTTTGAGGCTGGTCTAGGCTCCATCTCATGGCTGCTACCCACATGGTAGGCAGGACAAATGCAGATTTCTCTGGGTTCTTCCTCTTTTGCACCTCTGTGTGTCACACCTATCAGGCTGCATGGGATTGCTTCAGGCTCTGCTCTACAACTCTAACAAATGGTCACGAGATCAGTGTAAAGTGGTGTTATGGTGTAGGAATGAGCCATAACAGATCCCCAGACAATGATGAAACCCATAGACCTGGGCAGTAACAGAACTGCAGATAATGACCTAATCCTCAATCGAGGATAAACCCAGCTTCTTTCTGAGTTGCATTTTATCTTCAGCAGAACAAGCAAAGGTTAATGAAATACCTATATTCTCCAAACAGGTTTGGAAAGATTTAAATCCCTGGAAGCTCTTGGGAAGAACATTTGGACTCTGAACAGCTAACTCTTGACACAGTATCCCTGCTCTCAAAGGAGTGTTATCTTATCTGAAAGAAGTGCTAATTTGCACTGAGTTGTATTTCTATGCAATCTAAACAGGAAGAGAGTATTTCAGAACTGGGACGTCTGGTGTGTGTGGACTCGCTGCACTTAGGAACATTTAGGTTTTTGCTTAACTTTTGACCTTCCAGTTCTGACTGTCTGGTTCTGGAAATCTGAGAGTTTTGATGTGTGAACTCTCATCTTTCACCTAAACTGCAAATTGAGACATTGATATCAGCACAGCAAGGGAGAAAAGACCAGCAGGATCACCTGCATGCACAGTATGTTATATGGCATAGACTATATGGCTTTTGGCAACTAACTCCATCCCAGAGATTTCTAACTCTCTCCTGGTTCTTTTGAGGAGCAGCCCAGATTCTGTCACATTGCACTCTGGTGAAAGTATATAATGGAGGTTTGTTGTATCAGTGACAGTGCGTATACTACAGTACATAAATTAGATCATAATCTTACAAATCTACATCTGATTTTTCCAAACACTTACATGTATTCAATAGAGTTCATTGCGTTTAGTTAACCACATGCATAAAATGTCTCTAAGAGCTGAATCTTAATTATTGAATGTATTTCGTCCTGTTCTACATTCTCTTGGATTTATACCATAAAGAAGAAATCAGTGAAAAGCTCGCAGTAGTGTGACCTTCCTTGAGATTAATGAAGCCAAATTAGCATAGAAAGACCTGGCTTAAAAGTCTATATGTCTTGCTAAATAAATCAAACATGGTCTTTCTGAGTTTGGATTAGTTTAATCTTAGCAGATTTCGGTTTCCTAATTTCCAAGTTCCACACCCAGAAGATTCAAAATCATTCCGCTGGTCCAAGCAGCTCTGGGGGGTCCCGGTTCTGCTGATCCCAGCACCATTGAGAAGCTATGCCATAAGGCACCCCTTCCCTCCAAGTGCACAGCACAGCCCTATGTCTAGTGAAGGTTAAGAAGCTCCTCAGGAATATCAAGTACACTCTGTAGGAGCTGTTAGAGATGTTGAGGTCTTGAGAGACTTGAAATAAAGAGTACGGTTCAGAAATGGCACTGGGGTACCCAACCATTATTCCTGCACAGGCACTAAGCCCTTCAGATCTGCTACAGCTGCAAGATAAAGCAATCCAGCCCACAAGTTGGTAGGGTGTGTTGAAAGGAAAAATTGGAAAGTGGGCAAAAAGATAAGCATAGTCATACAAAAATGTACATAGAAAAATTCTTCAAAATTTCTAGAGGCTTTTCTGTTCTTAATCTGAAAACCTAAATCTCTTCCCCAGTGAGCTGGTTCTCCCAATACCTGGCTCAATCCTTCTGAGTATTTCCTCACTGGATGAGGACCAGAGAGAAAAAGCAGTAGGTGAAGACAGGCTGGTGACTTGGGAGAAAGCAGTACTTACACTATTGGTTTTATTGAGAGGATAACTTAAAGACTTAATGCTTACTGATTATTGCTTATGAGGCTATTTCTGAAGCTAAAGATGGAGGGAAGGATTATTATTTTAATTATCATTCTGCTGAAAATCTGAGAGGGGTATTTAACAATCTCCAAACTGTCCATGAGGAAGTGTTGGTTCTCCCTGAATTTTCAGGATATTAGGCAGGCTATCTGGTGCCTGATGCTCCACAGATCCAATGGCGGGGGAAATTAAGTACAGTAATGAACAGTAGGATTACAGTTCTTTTCCAGAAAAAACAAATAAGATCTTGCATTAAAAATTTTTAAAAGTATCTCTGTGTCTTTCATTTCTGTCTAGATGTGTGCTGTCATTCTCATGGGGTTGAGGTGGAGTCTGGGTGGGAGAAGAGAAAGCTGAGAGTACGAAACAATATTGTCTGCACAGTTGTAGAGTAATGGTCCCTAGTCGGAAAATATTTTAAGCATTTACACTTGTTGTTGTGATGAGGATCAGTATACCCGAGGCCTACTGAGGCCTACAGAACAGATTGGCCATAACAGAGAAGCAACTTTCATCATCTCTTTTTTTAGTCACATTATTCTAGATATAATGGGAAGCAACCTCAAGGAGTTACAGCTCTGAAGCGTCTAATAAAATTTCTTAGTCACAGAATTTGAAATGTGAAGTTTTTCCTTCTTCGAGATGAAATGTCAAGTGGAAGCATCTGTATTGTGGATGATGAATTCTGAGTGCAGTGAGGGAGCAGAGAGCTGACAACTATACAGTGGAGGGTTTCTGAAAACTAGCTGTGGTTTTGAGTCACTAATTGTACAGCAAACCTGCGCTTGGCCTGACATTATGCACAGCTATTAGCAGAGATGTAACAGAGAAATATATCCCATTCAGTGTTTCCTCTTTTAGGGCTTGCCAAATGTTGTGTAATTCCCAGTGGTGATGAATGTTTTTGAATCCCAAGAAGTTAAAAGGATCAGTAGGTGCTCAGCACCTCTCCTCTGTGAGAACCAAGCCAACAGGCTCATTGCAAATCAGGTCCCGGAGCAGTGCAGGCAGGGAAGTGCGTATCTGCTGCTGGGCAGAGGTTGAAAGGTCTATAATGCCGCGATCAACATCAGCCCAGACAGGCTCAGATGCAGTCCTGGGATAATGCAGCAGTTTGGCTTTTTCTAACAGAGGGCTGGACTTGGCTGGACAAGGAGTGCCTGATTGAAGTCCCATCCATCCATGGTGATCCTATGCATGTCAGCTACAAAACAGCAGTTGTCCATGCTTTTCTGCACTGCAGCACTACAAAGCATGTTGTGCTTCACTGGCTGTGTAAGGATATGGTTGAGTTCAGGACTAGAACTCCCACTGGGGAGAGCAAAGAGCAAGAGCAAGTAGCTTTTTCACCACACCTATACCACAGATATGACAACATTCATGACCATTCAGGATTTTGCCTGATTTTGCTGGGCAGAAAAAACAATCCTTAGCATAAGCTTATCCTTTCATTTTGAACTCTGTTCCTGCTTCCTCAGAGATCCTGTCTCAGTAGGTTAAAAGCATCGTTTTTCACTCATTTGCTCAAGCAATGCAACTCGTGCAGCTCAAAAACTATGTTAAGCTGCAGGCTAATATGCTTAAAAACTTGTTAGCTGCTCATATTAGGCCCAGGAGGGAGTCTAGGCTACAATGTGTTGAGTAATACACATTCAAACTTTGCTTTGCTCTTAACATAATATAAATAGAACCAGGAAACCATATCGGTATAATTGGATTCCAAAGAGACACCTCCATCACTGATATGTATGCAGATAGATATACATACAGCTTCACTACCTATGCTTCTCTAGCAGGTTTCCTGTGGCATTCACAGTAGTGAAATGAAAGCCCACACAAAAGCTACTGGATATTACAGAGATACTAAAAGTTTTGCAAGTTACAGCTATATACTGTACTGGGCTTTTCAGTCGTCTCAAGTTAACTTAGCTGCACCTTTCTACTCCTAAAGAAGTATCAAAGACACCTTTTCTGTATCCCTGACTTGTGGTGAATGAGACTTATCTGACTGAATAGTCAAGTTAAATCAGCATAATAGTTCTGTTTTACTTGAATAAGTTTGTACAGGAAATATATTCTCCCATTGTTCCTGATGCACATGGCAGCTTGATACGGGTAAATTCGTGTAGGGGTTTGCTTCCTGGCTGCTGATTTCAAACCCAGACTGAGAACCAAGCCTCAGCTGTTCCAAGGATTTAGATTCAGTTCAAGAAAGAGATGAGGACATTGTGGATCATTACCAATTCAGACCCAGATTATCTAAACACACAGGTGAATTGGTGTATTGCTACTGCTGCAAGCCCATCGCAAGCATGCAGCATGACATGGATTTTCTGCCTCCCGAAGCCTTCTGGCAGATGGTAATGTTTGCTGTTGTGGTGGTTCAGTTTCTGTTTGAAGTAAACAGCAACCATAATACATTATTAAAACTAAGAAAAGTATTTTCTAGTCCACACTGGAATAACATCCCATGTGTGCAGGGCAGTTCCTAAACCATGTCCCGCCAAGCACCCTCTCCCATGAGAGAGACTCTTCTGCACGAGCCCTTTGGGGTCTGTTACCACTGCCCCACTCCTTATGCTTGTGCTCACATGACTTCCTCCTCCACACAGCCTCCATCACTGGCAAATCTTCTTGAATGCTTTCTTTGAAAATCTAACCAAAAATATCCAGAGCACTCTCCCAGTCTTTCCTATTATTCATAGCTTTAAAATACCTAAGCAGTTCATTTTAAGCCACTCCTTCATCTAATTCCATGTCTCTAATTAAATTATCCTGCTGTTAGCTGTTCTCTCAGTAATCCTCACAAAATTGTTTCTCAGCTAAGCTGATTTGTAACAAAGTCTCCTCCACAAGCTCAATTCTGGGGCCAGAGCTCTTGGTCTCTCCACGCTGACCCTGAGCTTTAAAGGTCTTGAATGTTTCCTCTTGGGGTTGTTTTGCCTGGATGTAGATGAGACAAGGTGATGCCTGTCGTGATTGAACCCTGGCAGCACCTAAACACCACGCAGCTGCTCGCTCACCCCCCTGCTCCGGTGGGATGGGGGAGAGAATCGGGAGGGCACAAGTAGGAAAACTCGCGGGTTGAGATAAAAACAGTTTAATAATTGAAATAAACCAAAATAGAACAGTAATAATAACAGTGATAACAACAACAACAACAACAATATACAAAGCAGGTGATGCACAATGCAATTGCTCACCACCCGCCGAACCGACACGTGCCTGATACGAGAGCCCGTCCCGGGACCCTGAGCCCACACACACACTTAGTTTCTATACTGAGCATGACGTCACATGGTATGGAATACCCCATTGGCCAGCTGGGTCAACCACCCCGGCTATGCTCCCCCTGCCAGCTTCCCATGCACCTGGCAGGGCATGGGAGCCCAAAAAGTGCCCGGTGCAAGCACCACCCAGCACCACCCAAAACATCAATGGGCCATCAATGCTCCTGTTATACCAAACCCAAAACACACCACACCCTCCCCAGCTACTGGGAAGAAAGTTAACYCTGTCCCAGCCGGAACCAGGACAATATCCACCCCTTATTCTAGACCATCTATGTCATGCCCAGGTCTCACATTTTCCAATACATTCCAATGAATCATCACCATTTTTCCTGCCCTTCAATATATACACAGATGTCATTCCCTTAGTCTATGGGCCATCCCTCTGAAATGTCCATTGAGTTCATTTAGTCCATGACTTTTGGGCTCCATCTGTCATAGCAGTCTTTCAGGGCAGGAGAGATGGTGTGTGGTGTTGGATTGCTGCATGCTGAAGCCAGTTCTGGTTCCATTATTGCTGYGCTCGTCTGGTTTTCTCATCATTGCACTTTGCTTGGTTTCATCAGAGTTCCTTCTTCACTAATCTGGGTGATTCTTACTGCAACACCTTTGATACGACATACAGCATTATATAGCAATTAACATCATACARTTCAGTTCATTGSCTATTTTCACCCAAAATTAAATCCCCTTGAGGTACACATCGGACTTCCCCATCCTTTCGCATTACCTACCAAGTGCACCCAGGTCCTTGACCAAAAGCAATCCCACGAATGGGTTTTCCCTTGCCTGAGTCAGGACTAACCCAGACTGTCTTCCCCAGCATATTTTTAATGTGCACTACAGGGACTCTATCCCCGTCTACAGTATGTAAGGGTTTTGACTGGGCAGGGCCAGCTCAGGTGACAGATCCCCTAGTGTTGACTAACCAGGTGGCTTTTGCTAAATGTGTATCCCAACGCTTGAATGTCCCACCACCCATTGCTTTCAACATAGTTTTCAGCAGTCCATTGTATTGTTCAATTTTCCCGGAGGCTGGTGCATGATAGGGGATGTGATGCACCCACTCAATGCCATGCTCTTTGGCCCAGATGTCTATAAGGGTGTTGCGGAAATGGGTCCCATTGTCTGACTCAATTCTTTCTGGGGTGCCATGTCGCCATAGCACTTGCTTTTCAAGGCCCAGGATAGTGTTCCGGGCAGTGGCATGGGGCAGGGGATATGTTTCCAGCCATCCGGTGGTTGCCTCCACCATGGTGAGCACRTAGCGYTTGCCTTGGCGGSTTTGTGGRAGTGTGATATAATCAATCTGCCAGGCCTCCCCATATTTGTATTTCAGCCATCGTCCTCCATACCAAAGAGGCTTTATTCGCTTGGCTTGCTTGATGGCAGCGCATGTTTCACATTCATRGATAACCTGTGCAATAGTGTCCRTGGTCAAGTCCACCCCTCGATCTCGAGCCCATCTATATGTTGCATCTCTTCCTTGATGGCCTGAGGTGTCATGGGCCCACSGAGCTATAAATAATTCACCCTTATGTTGCCAGTCCATATCCACCTGCGCCACTTCAATCTTAGCAGCCTGATCCACCTGCTGGTTGTTTCGATGTTCTTCAGTGGCCCGACTCTTGGGTACGTGAGCATCTACGTGACGTACTTTCACAACCAGGTTCTCTACCCGGGCAGTGATATCTTGCCACAATGCGGCAGCCCAGATAGGTTTACCTCTGCGCTGCCAGTTGTTCTGCTTCCATTGCTGCAACCACTCCCACAGGGCATTTGCCACCATCCATGAGTCAGTGCAGAGATAAAGTACTGGCCATTTTYMTCRTTCRGCAATATCCAAGGCVAGYTGGATGGMTTTCACCTCTGCAAACTGRCTCAATTCACCTTCTCCTTCAGCAGTTTCTGCAACTTGTCGTATAGGAGTCCACACAGCAGCCTTCCACCTCCGATGCTTTCCCACAAGACGACAGGACCCATCAGTGAACAGGGCATATTGCTTCTCATTTTCTGGTAGTTTATTATACAGTGGGGCCTCCTCAGCACGCGTCACCTCCTCCTCTGGGGACGTTCCAAACTCTTTGCCTTCTGACCAGTTCGTGATCACTTCCAAGATTCCTGGGTGACTGGGGTTTCCTATTCAGGCCCATTGTGTGATCAGCGTGACCCACTTACTCCACGTAGCATCAGTTGCATGATGTGTAGAGGGGACCCTCCCTTTGAACATCCAGCCCAGCACTGGCAGTCGGGGTGCCAGGAGGAGCTGTGCTTCAGTACCAACCACTTCTGAAGCAGCTCAAACCCCTTCATATGCTGCCAATATCTCTTTCTCAGTTGGAGTATAGCGGGCCTCGGATCCTCTGCATCCCCGACTCCAAAACCCCAGYGGTCGACCTCGAGTCTCCCCTGGTGCTTTCTGCCAGAGGCTCCAAGTAGGGCCATTCTCCCCAGCTGCGGTGTAGAGCACATTTTTTACATSTTSTCCGGCCTGGACTRGCCCAAGGGCTACTGCCTGAACTATCTCCCGTTTAATTTGTTCAAAGGCTTGTTGTTGCTCAGGGCCCGATTTGAAATCATTCTTCTTCCAGGTCACTTGATAGAGAGGGCTTACAATCAGGCTGTAATCTGGAATATACATTCTCCAAAAGCCCACAACACCTAAGAAGGCTTGTGTTTCCTTTTTGCTAGCTGGTGGAGACATGGCTGTTATTTT